>LD359011.1:30516-44721 GCA_001465055.1 Ptychodera flava | reverse complement strand
AGCAATACTTTAAAGTTCGCCATTTACAAACAACAAAGTCAAAGCTGTGTGTAACTGTAAGTAGTGTTTTCATGTGAAAACAAAGTGCATGCAATCCATAATGTACTATCAATGGGCTTTCATTGTTGTCTGCCTTAGTTACCATCAAATACGGCTAGTTTTCAATCAGGTTCGAACCCACAACATACGGCATCAGTCGCCTAGCGGAGAGGCCACAGAGAGAACCGCTCGGCTAAATCTCCACTCCCAAAAAAAGAGTGGTTCAATAGCCGGCTAAGTTGTTACATTTTTCTGACTGAGACCGCTCCACATGTTGTAGAGTTCGTGAAGCACTCACACACGTATGCTCACAATCACACACACAAACTTTATCGAGGCGAAGAAACATTTTCATCGCTATAACTGGGCTAACGATAACCTCGGGGACAATTCTGACCACCAGCAGTGTTACCAACCCAGGATAGAAAATACGGCTAGTTTTCAATCGGGTTCGAACCCTCAACATACGGCATCAGTCACCTAGCGGAGAGGCCACAGAGAGAACCGCTCGGCTAAATCTCCACTCCCAAAAAAAGAGTGGTTCAATAGCCGGCTAAGTTGTTACATTTTTCTGACTGAGACCGCTCCACACGTTGTAGAGTTCGTGAAGCACTCACACACGCATGCTCACAATCACACACACAAACTTTATCGAGGCGAAGAAACAATCAAAATGTATATTTATCCATGACGTTGACCAAAATGCATACATTTTTCCTATTTTACAATGTATAGATCCTACTGATTTTGTGGCGCATATTGGACTAAGTAAGAAATCTTATGTACAGCAGATGAGAGATCTCAATAATCAGCCCCAAACTATAAGAGTCAGAAAGAAAAAGAAGAAACTGAAAGCTAAGTGGAAAAAGTGCAGAGCCAAACTGGACAAAAATGTATATAAGGTGATAACTGACGAAGAAAGCCAACTGACAGTAAGCTACAATTGTAAAAAGCACTTTGGTAACATCAAAGTAAATAAGACCAAAATAAGTTCATTAGCAATCCACCTGGACGTACCAACACTGTATAACCTGTACAGATTAGAACACACGTGTCTATCTGGTAGTTTTCCTGGCTCATTTGAACCACTATTGATAACTGATAAGATGAGAGAGGAGGCTTACAAAGTTGGATTACAACTCAAGTTGAAAGCAACATATGACCAAGCCAGATTCGATGAACTGGAACTGTTCTTCATAAATAGTAAGTTTGCCGTGTCTAATGATGTTCCTCATATCAATATTGTTACTACTGGACTTGATCATACATCTGATGTTCCTGAATGTTTTATCAATTCTCTGATGATGTTAACTTTTAGTGATCATGGTAGCACTCAACCTAGGATTGAATGTGTCATGATTTGTCTAACATATACCCAAATGCCTGCCAGAATATTATCTTAGGCTTTAAATAAACTGAGCAGCATGCAAAAGATAAAGTTATGTAATTTCAGCACGCACTTCAAATGTGGGTTTTTGTTTCAAATTGTTTAAAGTGAAACAATAAACCCTACTTGCATAATTTTGGAAAACCCTAAACAGCTTTGCCTGAACAGCTTGTAAATTTTTTATATTTCAGGAGATGGTGGTGGACTTAAACCAGTCAAAATCTGTGATGTCATTAAAGGAAAGGATGCTGAAGAGATACACTTTGATGTAAGTTTCTTAGCATCCAATATGACCTTGGGCAAATACTGAAATTCAAAAAATAGACTATCACTGTGGCTGCAGAGAATTTGCGATACCACACATCAGCATAGACAAGCAAAATAATGATACCATTAAACCACTGAAACAACAAACACATAAACCCTGTTGTACTTTGACATTTACATTTCAGGATGAAGACACTGATCAGAAATCTGACACAATGGTCACAGGAAGAGTTGATAGTAGTTCTAAGACTGAACAAGGACAATGTAAGTAAATGAAAATTAAGTTGTTTTATTTCTTGTTTGAGAGCTCCTGATATTCAGATGTGAATTTATTAATAACATTGCATTCTGATAAATATGAATAGTTGTAGGCTGAGGAGTGTATGAATCCCCGCATATCCCACAATGCCATTGTGATCAGTTGCCACACTACCTCCAACCCTAGATATCCACAGTTCTGTTTAAGGTAAAATTCTTCACGACGAGGAAAGAGATATTTAGATTNNNGGGGGGGCTCATTTTAAAGTCTTTGAGAAAGGAGAAATTCACAATTTTAAAATCAATGATTAATTTTTTCCCATAGAGTTATCACAGGGTGATGGCCATTTTGAATTTCAAATATCGGTATATATTGGGTAACTTTGCTCAGGGATCCCTGATTTTTATTCTTGATTTGTTAAGAGAATGGTTTGATTTTCACTGAGGAGACTTTGAGCAAAGGTTTAAGTATTACCACTTTCAAGGCGTACACAATGAATGCATCCAATGAAATCGATCTCAGAAAAAACTAATGTAGTAAACATATTAGTCACTTAATTAAATAATTACACAATTACACATAATTACTGTCAATCAATCCATAAAGTGAAATGTTTAACATTTATGATTGGTATAAATCTGTATATTTTTGTTGCTGCTAGCCCTTGAAGATATCAAATCTAAATTTGAGATGGAAAGGACAACTCTACAATCTCAACTGAAGGAGGCAAAGGAAGAGAAGGTTACTTTGGAAAAGAGATGTACGGAACTGACACAGAAGTTAGAGAGCACTGAGCAGTCATTGGTCAGTCAACGTATTGAGAACAGTACGGAGAGAGAGAAATTACAGTCTGAACTCAAAGAGAACCGGAAGCTGGTCAAGGAACTTCAGGACAAAGTGGATGAATTAGAATATAAATTGGAACTATCCAACCTCAAGAAAGCAGGAGACAAAGGTACAGTGTCTTTGACTGTGTGTCATAGATTAATTTGGATATCTTTGAATGAATCATTTGCTGAAGGAACTGGTTGACTCTACGGGTGTCAATGAGTGTCTTCTGTTTGGTTGGCGTTAGTCAACACTTGGTGAAATTTAGCACGGCAAAACTTTTGAAATGACAATCAGCCATCTATCATTGCTAGAATAAACTAAGTTTCCAATGACTTTTACTTTCATTTCTCATCAAATTATCAAAGAATATCCTAAATAGTTTTGGCAATCTGAAAATGTTGGCATTGTTGAATATCATTTCAATCTACAATAATTTTGATGATGTATACTCAAATTTTTTGTAACATTAAACATTTGCTGTAAACCAATAATTATTCATCTTGATATTAATTTCACTATTTTGCTAAAAGATGTAATCAACTCAATTAATCCCAGTGAACACACTTTATACCAATAAATTATAGTGTTTTACTGACAAAACAGTGGATTTCTATCCCTGTGAAAATGTCTCAAGCATCAAAATAGTGACATTAAATCCTTGTGAAATTAATGCTTTTACAGTAATCCTGCTTTATTTGATTATTTATATATCCCTTTGAACCCTCACCTCATTGCAACTTATGTTTAGATATACAGCTAAGCAGAGGGTAACAGTGACATAAAAGCAAAATTGATACGGAATTAATTTTATCATATCAGGCGATTTGTTCTCTGATTTATAGGAATAAGAAATTCCTCAAATATTTTGTCATTAGGTCACCAGTGTAACAAACACTTATCACATGCAAAAGAGAAGTTTGTAGTCTTTGAACAGTAAATACTGGGATTTATTCTTTGGTTGTTCTATGTCAATACTATTCATCTCTTTTGGTGCATCAGAACATTTTCCTTGATCTCTGATGTGCTCGTCAATGTAAACAAACAACATGGCGGCCTGTATTTCTCCCGTGATCAAAATTTGTGTGATGTAAATATTTGTAAAAATCTGTCATATTATTTAGTCTCACAAAATAATCAAATCCAAAAATTTTAAGTCCTTCAGTTTTATTTTTAGAGTCAATATGGGGGGGGGAGTCGTATCCATATTGACCCCCCCCCCATCCCCACCCCCGCCCCCGTGAATACCACAGATGACCTCACCGCCACTTGAACTTTTGACATACAGAGTACTGCAACAAGGGGGGAGCTCAACCACACCGCACATTAAGCCTCAAAAAGTCGTGTGTTGAAATCAATATTTTCATGGACTGCAACAATAATAATCAAAACTATGGAAGCGTAAGAGTATAACACTTGTATATTCCTCATGAATTGCATGAATAATTTTCAGAAACAACAAACTTGAAGCTGGTGCTGGTCACATTACCCAGCATTCCATAAGCACTACAACCAGGGTACAGTCGGCCGAGATTCAGTCGATTTTCGTTCTCTATCTTTGAAATCTGGTATGACTTTACAGAAGGTGCATGTTGTGTGAGGCCATCAGGCATTTGCTCCGTACACAGATGTAAGGGCCGTGTTCCTCGCTCAAACGACTGACGACTAGAAACGATTGACAACTCGGCCACAGCGTAATAATATTTCTCTGTAGAGCAGTTATTTGTAATACTTTCGTAATTTGTAATACTGCAGTAAATTGTAATAAAATTTTGCGGTAATTTGTAATATTTACTGCTGCAGTAAATTGTAATAAAATTTTGCGGTAATTTGTAATATTGCAGTAAATTGTAAAAACTTTGGAATAATTTGTAATAATTGAACTGGCGCACTTTGTAATAAAATTTGGAGTAATTTTTAATAACAATCACTGCAGGAATCTGTAATAAAATTTGTAGTAAATTGTAATTAGGCTCTTTTGATGAAAAAATGTCTAATTTAAATGGTGGTACTAGTCTGTGATCAGACGCTGATTACATATCCTTTTATCTCGAGCAAACATGTTCTCTTTTAATCATGTTTTAGCAAAGTTTTCACATGTAAAAGGAATAGATAGATTTTCAGGTAACAGACGGCCTTTTATTGGGATACAGTCACCTATCAAAGGGCATTATGGGATACTATGGACGCAATCGTAGGGGGCACTCTGCTATCCTTCCCTGAGAACCGAGTCATCAACAAGCACTGTTTAAGCATTTTCAAAAAAACTTAAATTGACACCATTCTGAAGCAATGACGATTGCGTGATCAACTACTTGCATTTCTTTAAGAGTGATAATGATTGGAAGAATTTCTAAAGTTGTGCAAGGTATCGAAATTTTGTTGAAAAATCTTTGGAAATATATGGTAAAGTTATAGGATATTTTCCACTGGAAACCTTGCCAAATTACACCTATGTCGCCGATGCAAGAAAGAGTATGGGTTTAGGTTCAAGTACATATTTTCTAAATTTTGCGTTTTTATATGTTCAAATTCCGGAAACAATATGAAAACCTATTTATTTTAGTTATTTGTCATTAATATCAGTCTTACAGGCTAGTTTTATTTCTTCAATTTTAACAGAAATGTACAAAATATGTACCTGAAACTTAACCCATACTCCTTGCGTCGGCGACAAAGGTTTACTTGTCAATGCTTCGAGTGGAAAATATCCTATACTTTTACGATTTCCAAAGATTTTACTACAAAATTTCATTACATTGCAGAACTTTTGAAAATATTTCAATCATTATTACTCTTAAAGAATTGCAAGAATTATGAGCCTGGAAAGGAGTCAGCTACTATCACTCCAGGTATAGAACATAACCAATGAATGATTCTTTCGAACGAAACTTTAGTGTGCTATAGCCCCGCTTAAGCTATTCAAAAGTTTCAGGGAAGGATGGCAGGGTGCCCCCTACCGTGGATAGATAGATAGAAGGCCGTCTGTTGCCTGAAAATCCATCTATGCCTTTTACATGCTAAAATTTTGCTAAAACATGATTAAAAGACAACATGTTTGCTGGAAATAAAGGGATATGTAATCAACATCTGCTCATTGACTAGTACCACCATTCTAATTAGACATTCTAATTATCATAAAAGCTTTATTACAATTTACTCAAAATTTTATTACAAATCACCGCAGTGATTGCTATTACAAATTACTCCAAATTTTATAACAAATTGCGCTAGTTCAATTATTACAAATTACTCCAAACTTTATCACAATTTACTTCAGTATTACAAATTACGAAAGTATTACAAATTACTGCTCTACACCCCTTCATTATCACCAGTGTAAGAAATCGGCCAGAGACTTTCAACTCGTATTTTCATATTTATTAATTCGAAAATAACTTTATACCTACACTGGAAGTATATTGTTCTGATGAAGGCCTTGTCTGATCTGATTCAAAACATTTGATCATATAATTGTGATTAGCGAGGTTACATGTAGATGCGATGCACCCGAGTCAAAATACACAGACAATGTCTCTCTCTTTCTCGGGGGGTGAGGTGAGGTGAGGTATGAAGTATACAGCTGCAGCTATGTCATAAGTATGGGCAGAAGGTAGGAGTTATGCTCGTAAAATATGACTTTTAGTAGCAGTCAATACAGCAGTTGCCAATCCAGCGAAGTCTATACAACGCAGTCACGCCACTCTTTTGTAGAGTGGCCGTGCTTACGCAGAACTAGCTTTAAAGCGGCACTTTTCAATCCCAGGTTCTCGCATTAGTAGAGTTCTCCTCCCATTCAAACACTTGGCCAGTACGATGTTTGATTTCCATACCATTGATTACACAAACTGATCTCAACCTTTTGTCACATTTTGCTAATCCTGCAAACAGAGTTTATGCAAGCTTTTGATTGACGGTCGGTTCAAATCGCCAACGGGCATTGACTCCCCACCACAAACGCTCGAATTTCCTAAAAAATTGTCTTCCAATCGCGTTAGACTTTGAATATAACCACAGAGTTCGATTGGCAGCATCTTCGCGCAGACCGCTTGGCAGTCTGTCTGTTTTTGCGGCCGGGGAAAACTAAAAAGTTGCATTTTCTGGAGCGTGTGCCTGCATGTTGCATGTTTGGTGTCCACTTACACGATGAACGCCGCCATAACTAGGCGTCCTTTTAAAGGGAGGCTCCGCCTTTAACCATTTTCAGCTCTTGTGCTTAATATTGGCACAACAAAGCGTCTTTTCAGTTCTGTTGTACCGATATCGCATCGCAGTTACCAAGTCGGGCATCAGACTTTGAAAATACCAATAACCTTCACGAAACCACAGTCCCTCATATAGGGAAGTCTGACAAAACTAACATGCAGTCAAACTTCACAGGGGAGATAGTCCCTGTTTCGACACACTGCCTTGCATGCAAATGCTGTTCGAGTAGTTTGATTTTGGTATGTCGATAGCAACGTGATTGACAGCTTCCGACCGGTTCAGCATATCAACTAACCCGGAAATTTCGGGGTTGCATACATGGCGAGTTATCATCGGCGAAGTTGTAATGTATAGTTCGAGTAAAAATGACCTGACAACCCTTATGAAAATTTTAGCCATCACGACAAGATTTTCGGGAGCTCTGCAAAAAAGGACCCGCAATGGTCCAGGAGCTCTCCAGGACCATCTTTCCGGGAGAGCGTGGCATTGCTAACCAAATTAGGTTTGCTGGATCCCTCCCGGAAAGATTGATGTCGCTCTGCAGGACAAGTTAGCTGTCGCTCTGCTGGACGGTAGTAGTATAAGAGACAGTATAGCACACTTGGGTAAGTTAGGGGGTCTTTTTCGGGGGAAAGATATGGGACACTTGGGTAACTTAGGGGGTCTTTTTTGCCATCACCTAGGGGATGTACTTCATTTCACATGCTAGGGGCCCTCATTAGCCCGCCTCTCCCATTGGTTCATTTAAAATGCTGCAAGGGATATTGGGATAGCAATGTGCTTTCCTGCATGATTGGTTAGTTGCTTAATATATGCAAAAATGAGGGTATATAAGTTTTGAGAGGGCCATCAAAGGGCCAGTCTTGCTCTAGAAGTCCCACCCTCCACAACAAAAACTCAACTCTTCATAACCATGGCAACTCCAATACTGTCACCAAGACTACTGGAAGAGGGATGGCGCAAGTGTTATTCAGTGAAGGCAGAACTGCCATACTACTTCAACGTTAAGACTAACACCAGTGTCTGGACAATACCCACCATCTCTGACCAAGATGAGAGGTATGCTGATGTTCCAGGAAGGAAGAGCCCTAGCCCTGACTTGCCAGAGCCTACTCAGGAAGTGCCCCTGCCTCATAAGACTCCGTCCAGTCAGCCATCAGTTGCTGCTTTGGTCCCTCCACCTTCCAAGCCTGGCACCACCAGTCAAGCAGGTGAGAGACAATTGAGATTTCTTCTGCGTGACACAGAGACGTCAGCTCGGATTGTGAGTGTGCAGATGTACAAGGGAAATGTGTACTTGGGGATACGAAAATTCTTCAAGAAATCTGACACTGGAGAACTGATACCGACAAAGAAGGGCATCAATTTGAATTTGGATCAGTGGAGTCGACTGAAATGTATTGCACAGAGTATCGATGAGGCTGCCAAGACACTGACATACAATTGACCTGGTACTCACAGAACCGTCTTTCATCCCTTTTTCAGAGCCTTCCTTCAGCGATATGCAGAATGACTTGGACAGGAAAGTAGCAAGAAGAGTGGCAAATTATGTCTACGCCAAGTTTATCCTGGACCAAGTCAATGCCATCATCAACAAAAACTGTGAGGGGTGCCGAGAAGACTACCAATCTCAGAGGGACCATGAGTGCCTGTACTATGGTGATACACCTGCAGGTCAACGAGAAGTCATCAGCAAGTACTTTACGGATGCTGCCAAATGAATCAACATGCTGGCTGTGCAGAAATCTATTCTTGCCATGGCTGAACTGTGTTACATCACCCTGGATCACAATGTCCCCCTTGGATTACTTGATCTTGATGATCTCTTGGAGTTGCTGTACTACCGCTGGAGTGAAGACCCTGAAAGATGTTTTGAAGCTCTATCGGACAGTCTGTCTATGTATGGAATGGTCTTGTGCAACAACATGATCACCGCAGTTTGTTCCACATTTAGTTCTGCAAGCAGTTAATCATTTCAATTTCCTTCAATTTATAAAATTTAAATGTGTTTCTCTTCAGACATTACAAGTTTGCCAAGAACACTGAAAGACACTTGCAATAAAAAGTGTTGTGTTTCATGTTTTTGCCTTGTTTAAGTTTGTTAACTTTGAGAAAATAAAATTTACTGTTATTGTTTAAATGAAAACCAATATCTTGTCAGTCTATACTCTTTGTGAGTTAGCGAAGTATGATTGTTTTATGAACGAGTATGATTGATTGCCCCTCCCCTCCCCTCCCCCATTATGCCCATCATCCTCGAGAGAGAAAAAAACAGACGCACATGCTTTGTATTTTCAATTGAACAAGTTTGAAAATTTATTGAACACCAACAGGAAAGCCAACATCAGAACTAGTAACAATGTAATGAATATGACTTCTTAGTCAAATGAGTCTGTAAAAAGTTAAAATCATAAATGTCAAAATCAACACTAGTCAATTTTTCAATGAAATCATTCACGAGAAAGTCATTAAAAGTCAAGTCCTCAGTAAACTGCTTCACAATGTTCGACATGGACCATCCCCGGCAACGATGTAGCAGATAGTAAAGGACGTATTGTCCACACACTGAAGAAAGAGGTCCCTGGAGCCTTTGTCTGTTATAGATCCAGTCGAGAGAGTTCCTGTTGAGGAATGCCTTGAAAGATGATGCAGTGTATCGGTCTGTACTCAAGATCTCTTTCAACTTTAACGTGTCCATCTTTCACTGGAGCCGAGGAATCAACTTCAGTAATCAAAGAGGATGTTACGGTCTCTGTCGATTTCAATGATGTTATCCAGTTAGCCATACACGAGTAAATTCACCGTATTTGGTAGAGCTTGTCTGAACTGCAGTTCGATGCCCAGGTTGCCTTCTTTGACCAGGTTCAAATGTCCTCCGTCGGCAGACAAGTCCGGTGTGAGATCACATTCACAAGACTTCTCCTCAGGATGTCTACATTACTTCTGCAGTAGTCTTCAAGCTCTTGTCTCAGGTTGAAAGGGTGGTTTTTCAATCTTTCGTCTTCATACACTTTAGGAATTTCTCTCTAGCATGCTGTTTCATGCCATCGGGGCCTTCGTATCTGGAATCTGGGAGAGGACTGACGTAATCTTGATTCTCTGCTGTATTGAAGAAATGGGGGAAGTAGCCTTTGTGCAGTTCATTCAGCTCAAACATGTCAGGAAGTTGAGCCAAAGCCACAGGTAGGAAATTATAAGAGTCAATGAACTTGGTGTTTAAGTGGGGGATGTAGATGCGCATGATTTTGGTTCAATTGATGATGACTTCAGGTTGAACATTGTTTTCATGGCAGTATTGCAGTATGAATTGTCCGTCATAACCTTGCAGATTGTGTGCGATGAAAGTACTGATGGCGTTTTCTTCTGTTAGGGCCCAATCGCAAAACCCTTGCTTGGTGTTAGGACCATAGAACACCTGCTCTGAACATGACTCGGTCTGGACAATGCACAATTTGGGTACATGGACACCCCCATCTTGGGTACATTCAAAATCAAAGAAATAGTACTTCATCTCTTCTTCACTGCCCTCTTCGTCTCCTTCTTCAGCTTCAAAGTCGAATAAGTCAACATTATCGTCATGAATACTATCTCTGGTGGACTTCTTCTTTTTCACGTGGATGGGCTGGATGTAGCATAAATGATCACTGTCTTGGTACCGTTTACATACTCTGCAGTATTTTGCACCACAATTGTGGTCATCATCTTTCTTTCTGTTTTCCAAATTGATGGTTACACCACACAAATTGCAGCGACAAATGATTTGACATGTTGCATATTGAGCGAGGGGACCAGATGTTTTATGGTTGTTGAAGCATTGTTGACCTCGAAAGTAGCGATGACAATCTTTGCAGTAGACCTGATTATCTGTTGCTTGACATACAGATGGAACATAGCAACACTTGCAGAAAACTTCACAGATGTGATCATGCTTTTTTGGTACCCTTTTGTGACAGTGGTGACAGTAATAGTTTCTCTGTAGAAATGCAGGCATTGACGTGATGACATCATAGTGATTGTTATGATGGTACAGGTAAATATTGTGTTCAGCGGCGGCCTTTCCCTGATAGCAAGTGAACCCGACGTCTCATCTGAAATAACATGGATTCGGTAGGATGGAAGGACAGCTTGTAATTTGTTGAGTTCTTCATGTCCACATGGCCCTGATGAAATACCTGCTTTGGCCATGAGTTTGGATGCACGTATTGTCTGCTCGTGTCGTCCCATTCGCACATAGTCCCATCCTGGATCACTGTTACGGTTGATGTGGGCTGTTGCTGTCACTCTCGCTCGTGCACAGCATAATTCATCGGTATTAGTGATGCGAATGATACTTCTCATCAGTCGGAGGCGACGGGATATGTTGACAGGTCTCCATCCCCACCTCTTTCCCGTCCCAACAGGCATGTGCACATGAATGAAGTTGATAGAAACATTCTCATCTAGGATGAATTCTTCATAGGACTGCAGTACATGTTCAATTTCGCCCAACACTCTGTCCACAGTCAGTTCTTTAACAGGGGAAAAAGGTAACCAGATTTGATAGGGAAGGGACGGACTTTCTAGTGTAATGCGTACTCTGTCCCTGGGAGAGATGCCCTGGGTGAGTCGGCTAATAATACTCTCAAACACATCTTGTAGCACCGCCATCACTTGCACGAAAGCACGCACCTGTTGGATGTCATTGAATTGTATCTCGTAGTCATGAGTTGTAGCATTGAATTTCTTCACTTGTCGTTCATGGACACATATGATGTTGTAATACTTTGCGCCGCTGTCTTCATCTGATGATGAATCTTCTGACGACAGGTCATCAGTTGACCCCCGCCAATCTGACATGTTGGATGTGATGAGGGGGAAGAACTTTGTGTAGAAGGCTGATGATTATTTGAGAGGAGGGCCTGCCATTTGCTAGTAAATTCTTAGGTATTCATGGGGACAGAAGAATTGGATGAACGCTGAGTATCTTGAATATTTGAGGGGGAATGAGGAATGTAGGAGTGTAGAAGGTCTTTTAATTTTACATTAAAATCCTGTGTGGCAATATTATCGCTGCTTTCTGTGATTTGGCTATGATCGCTATTACAACTATGAATATCTTTGCTTTGACAACTAGAACTATCACTATAATGACTATCAGTACTATCACTATCACTATCACGGGAACTATGACTGTCACTGCTATGAGAATTATAACTACTGCTACAATTACAACTGCTATGAGAATTACAACTACTACTACTACCAGTTAATGTTGATGTTGATGTTGACCCGACAGTACCGTTTTCTTCGCTGCTGTTGGTTATATATAATGTAGAGTTGTCAAGGAATACAATTGCTGTTTTTCCCTATTTCTTTTAATGCATGAATGAAAATAAAATTTTAACTTACGGAAATTGATTGAGACCACCACCATCCTCCTCCTCCTCATCATCATCACATATCATGCATTTACTGAGATCCTAGAATACCGGTAGAATAAATGTAATCACACTCAGTATGATATACAAAGCTTTAAAATAAATATGATTTTTTTTCCTCCTCCTATACTTTTCCTCTTTAGAAACACATACACACAAAATAATACAAAGAGCAATAAGAACAAAACATATTTTGTTTACTCAAAACAGTTGGATTGAACCCCAACTTGAGTTATATGTACGGTCTGCAGAGGTCAACGCATGATGAAACCATAAACAAACGTGCACTGTGTATATCCGTGCAGGCAAGAGCCCTGTTCAGTGCATAACGACGATTTCCAATGAAACACGTCTGAAGAGATTTCAAAGACCTATCGACAAAATTTATTGATGTGTTAAAATGTGTATGCGTAGTTTATGACCACACAACCATTGGCTAATACAGTATTGCAAAAGATCGTTGACCTCAACCCAGTCGACTGATCACGCATCGAGTGACAAGTCAATGGCAATATGGCTGATGACAAGATCGACAGAGTGCAATGCACGCACCGTATACACCGTCACGCATTGATTACATGCACTGATTTTGATCATGCACGGCACGGCGGCATCGAATTTGAAATGAAAATTCTATCCAATTTCAACTATTTTGCCTTTGGTTCTTTTTTTTACAGTGAGGAAAACGTTTCCGTGTAGGGGTAGGGGTAATCAGACAACACAGGACAGAGTGCAATGCACGCACCGTATACACCGTTACGCAGTGTTTGTTTACATGCACTGATTTTGATCACGCACGGCACGGCGGCATTGAATTTGAAATGAAAATTCTATCAAACTTCAACAATTTTGCCTCTGGTTCTCTTTACAGCGAGGAAAACTTTTCCGTGTAGGGGTAGGGCAGAGTTCGCAGTTACGCAAAAAAGTGCGTATTATACGCACTGGAATTTTTTCGTACGCATTTTTCTGGAGGCAATGCGTTTGACTGTACGCAAAATATTGGAGTCCGTTGTGGGCGCTATTTGGTCAACGACGTGTTGTCTTGTCCATTGACTCACCCACCATATTGCAACAGTTATTCTCATGGCTTTAAATTGTAACACGTTGAGCTTAAATTATTTCCCCACAACTTGCTTTGTTATTTCCGAGATTGCAACCCACCGACAACACGTGGTGTCGCCTGACATTGCAACATTTTGAGCGAATCAGTTTACAAAGGCGATGCCCTAACGCACGCAGCTGCCAATCATCATATTGATGGTTATGCAAATACGAGGCGTGAATGCATTACTCATTTGATCGAACGCACGTTTTCCTAGGGAATGTACCCTGGGGAATGTACCGGTCTACTAACTTGCCTCGATAAAGTTCTCAACGCCACCAAATATCCAGATCACGATTTGGATACGGCACAGAGTCTTTGACGACACTCATCGCCCATTTTGGTGCTGATCGCGTTGAAGCTGGCCGGCCGACCACAGGGAACTTAGTAATCTTGTTGTTGTTGTTGTTGTTGTTGTTGTTGTTGTTGTTGTTGTTGTTGTTGTTGTTGATGGTGGTGATGATGATGATGACGATAATAAAAAATATTAAAAAACAATGTCTCATTCCTTGCTGTTGTTTGTCGATGTTGTAGATAATTGTAAAAGAAAACTGTAATCGTGATCAAAAGACGACGTAGGCAGGTAGGTCGCCCAACGTCACTCCCGTCCTATTATACAACCAAGGGTGGAATCGAGATGCCCCTGATCAAGGCTCATCAGCCACCTTCAAGGCCTAGAAAAAACACCCCATTCACGAGC
>LD359007.1:0-10611 GCA_001465055.1 Ptychodera flava | reverse complement strand
TGAATAACACACCCAGTGTTTCTGAAATAATTCACTGTATTTTGGCACTTAATTTGCCGAACGGCATCATACACAGCAACGGGTTAGCATGGAGGGGATGGTGATATCTCTCTGCCTTCAAAATATTCTTTACCTTGCTGAAGAAATACAATGTTCTACTTAATAAAACGCCCAGAGTCAGTCCGGTTGATGTTGAGGACTTTCCTCGAGATATAGATCCGACACTCGAAAAATATGCCAGTGAGTTTTGTCTGAGTTGTATTTCCCAAATCAAAGTACACAAATAGCTGAAAGAAAACTTTGATGATGTGCTTTGCTATAGTGCGGTGTCAAGCTTGTTGTGCATGAGTGGCATGCTGAAACGACTGTCATGATTGCAGACTAGACAGTGTCTGGGAAACGTTCGCCGCGCGCGCTGTATAATCTAACACCAAATACTCAATTTGTTGCAAATGTTTACTTTTCTAATGATAAGCAACATTTAGACTTGTCGAGCTCTGCAAGGCAAAACGGACACTCGATCAAATTCCACTGTACTGTTTCATGACGTATGTTTCTGATTCAATCACTTGTTGACCTGAAAAACAACGATATTTAGTACTCTTTTTCAACAGACTGTTAGTAAGTATCGGCGGTACAGCTTTCAAAATACTATCGTTTTCAAAGTACATTTTGAGTTAACTTTGTAAATTAACATTCTGAACCATCGTGTAAATCGAATTTTGTTGCTTTTGGGGTTTATTCGTGGTATTTTGTCATCAAACATTGACAAGTAAGCTTGTAAAACTAGCCTTAAATCACTTAAATTAGAATTATGTGTTACTTTCTGGTTTTGTAATATGTAAAGAAATAAATAAGTTTATTTCTTTTGATCCTTTCCACTTATTGGTATTTTTTCCTGGTTTAAAGTTACTAGTATCCTTAACCCTTAGTCTCTACAATCTTAGAAAAAATGAAACGATTGATTTAATAAAAGAAACTTATTGTGACACAGTTCAGTCATTTTCATAACTCTTGTTCAAAATTCAGTGTGCTATACTCATATCTTGGCAGTGCTGAACTCTTCTGTCATAGTATCTGCAATTGAAGAATTGCTTCACATAGAATAATTTGTAAATGTAACTCAGTGCTGTTGGAGATTATTTAATTGTCAGGGTGTTGCCAAATCTTGTGTGTATATAAGTATGTCCGCTTCTGAGATGAGCTGTATTGGCATACAAAAGGAATTTGTTGATAACTGACAATTTAATTAATACAATCAATTTTGAAATTTACTCAAAACTTTTGAGACTGAATTTGTAACTTTACTAAGAATTTTCGGAAGCTAGAGGGGAAACACACATACCAGTGTGATGGGCGGACCAGAAAGTCCATGCAAATCAAGCAGGTTGTTCTTACATGAACATTGCTGTTTAGTGTGTTGATTTGTGACACACTATGCTAACATGTTTCAACACCCAAGGAAACATTTGCAACTTTATAGTCAATGCGACATATTAATAAAATTATTTTAATTTTGTATCGGAATATCACAAAACAATGTTCATCGCAGTCGAGCTAGCTGTTATGAGTAAGCATGTGTACTTGGCTGGACCGATCAAGTTTCTGCAAAAATATCATTTCACCATCAATGACAAGCTAAAAGTGACGTCTTTAATAAATGTGTCCATTCGATATCCAAAGAAAATCAAGGCTATCAATGATGCGAAGAGAGTTTGTTTAGAATTATATTTTCGTTTTAAACTACAATTCTTTGATGCAGTGTGGTCGTCTGGCAATCCATCATCACGGCAGATGTAGTGCATGCAATACAGAGTCCACACTGTCCAATCATGCGTGCATGTTTTCCTGTTATAATTCAATTGGGTCAGAATTTTGTAGCAAGGAACATTCGAAATCTTGCAGATAAATCAATTTGGATGATCTATGTTGATCTATGCAAATTCCAAGTTTGGTGGACATGTGAAAATTATGTTTTTTGCCTTCATGTACTACTACAAGATGGCATGTTTACCAAGCTGGACGCTCACTGCTAAAAAAACAATAGGTTTTATTACAGTTTCACATTTCAACCCTTTCTTTGCATCTTTCTCAGCAACATTCCCCAAACCTCTCTCCTTGCATCCCTACCGCTAAATGCACTGAGGAGCACAGTGTCATATCATTGACGCTATTTTTTTTGTGATACGATCCAATATGGCCGCCGTGCGGCCATTTTGTTACGATTTTTTCATGTACAGAGCCATAACTCAGGCATATCTCAACCAATTTTATTCAAAGTTGGTACAAGGACATCAACCTATGTCATACACATGCACATTGACTTGTTTTGTGACACGATCCAATATGGCCGCCGTGTGGCCATTTTATTACGTTTTTTCATGTCCAGAACCATAACTCAGACATGTATCAAGCAAATTTGTTCAAAGTTGGTACAAGGAGATTGACCAATGTCATACATATGCATGCTAATTTGTTTTGTGATACGATCCAATATGGCTGCTGTGCGGCCATTTTGTTATTTTTTCATGTACAAAGCCATAACTCAGGCATATTTCAACCAATTTTAATCAAAGTTGGTACAAGGACATTGACCTATCGTATGTCATACATATGCACATTGATTTGTTTTGTGATTCGATCCATTATGGCCACCATGTGGCCATTTTATTACGATTTTTTCATGTCCTGAACTACAACTCAGACATGTATCAAGCAAATTTATTCAAAAGTATTTTTATCACAGACCTAATGAAGAGGACTCTATCCTCTCTGAGGACCTGTAATCAAAGCACCCATTAACAAGTGGGGACTGTGTCATCAACGATGACTTGTTAACCAAGGATCAAAATATTGGTAGGGTTCACCTTTTAGCAAGACAAGCTGCTATATGCAAATGTATGTAAATTTATGCAAATCACTTGATTTCCTGGCTCCCTGTTTTTCCCGTGTTCAACATTTCAAAAAAAGTTAAGTCTGCTCTGGTCAAATTTTGTGAAATTTTCACATCATGTTCTTTAAATACTATATATCAAAATGAAAATCTTATATTTTGAATGAGAGTCATTTTAATGTTGCTTATCATGATTTTTACTCTTTTTATTGAATGTCAGTCTTTTAATCCTTTTCATTTAAAAATGAGAATAGATAATTCAAAGCAAAATTGTTGTTTATTTCAACATATACTCTAGTTTCAAATGAGATGTTACATTCATAATGTGTCAAGTTTTTCAACATTGAGGTTTTATGTCCCAAATATGTACCCCTTCATCCTTTGAGTAAACTATTGCTACGATACAAAATTTTGTATTCTCTACTTTTAGAAAATATATAATACGAGGGTTTTCATTTCATCTTTGATAAGAATACTGCTTTGAAAAAAGTGTTAGTTATGTCATAGACAGTTTCTGTTACTGTCTATGGTTATGTGCAACACTACTTTTAATGACAAATATGCTTTTGACTTATCTAAAAAGTTTGTATTCTTTGAATACAAAAAGATCACCTAGATTTGATTATGACAGTTTACATCGCCAACATTTTCTCATTGAATACCAAGTTGATCAGTTGTTCATAATTATCTTGTTATATCCTGTTGTTCATATAATACACTGTATGTAGACCCTTGTGAAGTAAACTGAAGTGGAAAATATTGAACCCCTCATTTTCCTGTACACTGCAACATTCAATTGCGTGTGACTCCACGTAAACATAGTCATTATGATACATAGCTGATAGAGGTTAAAATAGTCAAAGGCAGTGAAGTGATACAATACACTCACATGACTGGCCAGATTAGATTAGATAAATATAGGGAGATGTTAAAAATGATGTTGATTTATAGAAATCTGTTGATTCCTATGACTGGATCGGGGACAATGTGCATGTTCAATGAGATATCAGTTCATAAACAGTCTTTCACAATAGATACGTAGAATAAATTGAAGTTTGTGAGGATTTAATAGGAGGACAATATAAGCAGTTGATATGTGCCGATGTGAAGCAGCAGCAGTTTTATAATACAGGGTAGCATAGAAAATCAAGTTACAGAATTCACTGTAGATTTTATTTTAGAACCAAACATCTGAGCTAAATTCAGAACACCTTAAACAGGGTGATGTTTACGGTCTTCACCAAATTTGGCTAAAGACTTTTCGAGATACTTTTGCCGGCGTCATTGATGACCTCTGTAAACTGCATCGATTGTGTAAGCCGCCGTACAGCCGATGCCGATTTTCAACAAACATCGGACATCAAATTGATGAAATTTAATCTGTATACCGGCGCATGAATATTTGATAGCACTGATCTGATTTCTTTGCGTCATCTTGGGTTTTTTAGGATGTGAGAGTGGGATCAACAGAAGCTATTAGTACACTGTCAGGTAAGCTATGAAATGTCAAACAATCATCTCTGTTAAGCTGTGATTGTCTGCTGAAAATTGATACAGATGTATTTGAATGGACTGTGTGGTAGCTCTAGAGTGTACAGATGAATTATTTCATCGCAAAAAAATTGTCCCAAGAAATTGTTCCCGGTGACATTTGTATATTACAGAGAACTGACTTAAAGAAGAATGAGGAAATCAAAATTACTGAGTCTTGTACTTCGCATGATAATCTGGTCTTTTGAAGGACTTTTCCTATTTTCAGAATTTGTCCTTTGTAATTGTGAAACACTTTGACCTTCAATCAGCCATCTGCCGTTGAATGTAACCAGCGATTTCACAATTGATCAGCTTCTAATGTGTCACAAAAAATCAAACATCACTTTTAAAACTGATAAATATACCAAGAAATGTGCTACCATCAATCTGCATGTTTCAAATTCCATTCTAATCCACACCATAATAAAGTGAAACAATCATAGAATATTTTATATGATTTTATATCCATCCAGGTGATTGGGAAGAATTTGGAACACAATCTCAGACCATACTGTCTTCAAGTCCACCGACCGTCACTCAGTTAGCCTCCAAAGAATCCAGCACGCCTCCGTCTAGTCCAGCAATTAGCATCACCACATCCACATCAAGGTATGTCCAATAGAATTGTGATACAAGAGAACAGTGAACCCTGAGGTTCCTCCACACACACACGTTATGATTTCTGTGTATTTTAATCATTTCACTGGGTTAAGATACAGTCTATGATGGAGTGATACAACTTATTTCTCAAATAACACCAAATTTACAAAAATAATGTGCAAAGACTGCGACTCATAAATGAGAACCAGTGTGTCCTTGCAACCACGCAAAATAATCAGTTGCCAGTGATTTGAAGTCATAAAGCAACATGACATAAACCAAGTATGACGGTGACTTCACTTAAAACACAGCACATTTTAATAGAGGAAACTAAAGAAGCAACAGAGATTAACCATGCTAGGTACCAGCACAAAATCTTATAAGCAGAGGGATGGAAGGACTGTGCTTCCAGCCAGCTTTTTTCTAGCTTGTTCCAGACAGATCCTTTATTGGCAGAGTGGGGATTTTTTTTAAAACTCTGCTTAATGACATGTGAGACTGTTTGTCTGTTCTGCTGCAGACTGATATCCAGTTACATGAGAATATCAAATACTCAGTGCCAATCTCCTAGAAATTCATTTTGTGAAACGATTCACCTGGGGGAGTTAATATCAGATAGTCTGAGCGTTGATTATGCTGTCTTATAATATTGCAAGCAAATTACTGGACTCATTTGATTTGTCAATTTATATTGACTTATGTGGCGATTCAATGTACCGGTATTAGCAAAAGGATCTGTGCAGAGTTGTAATGTTGATTAACTGCAGTTTTCATTTGGTGGATGTGCAGTCCCCGATCACTGTGTGTAAGTGTGTGTCTGTGTTTGTCTCACAGTTAGTGAGCCTGTTTGTGTCTTTCTGTATGTCTGTCTCTCTGTGAGTGGTTTTCTTTCTGTCTATTTCTCAGTATCTGTTTGTGTCGCTCCATTTCCGTGTCTCTCTCCATGAATTTGTGTCTCTGTTTCTCTCTGCCAGTGTATATGTTTGTTCTTTCTGCGGCCATTACATAATTTTCCATAGAGTCACAGAACAATTTACATAGTCGTTTTTGACAATTGATAGTTTTCATTTCGGGAATCAGGATTTATTTTTGCAGCATGCTTGACGTCACATTAGGAAATTTCTGAGAATTCAAAATGACTTACTCAATTTATGCAATTTCACCAACCCACAGTCAGATCAGTGATATCATTATATCAAGCCCTCAAGGGTTGAATGACCTCTTTTGAAACTCACCCCATTTGCTCAGTCGTTTTTCATTCTTTATTGTTATATCACTGTGAAGCCTTTGCTGTGAGTTGGAAATATTCACAATAGTCTCAGCACATCTTTTTTTCATCCTAGTGCTTTCAACTAAATTTGGTTTCAGATTTTTCTCAGTTTTCCTTATGTGTATAGATAAATTTTAAACCATAAAGCGAATTTTGAAATTTATCATAAACACGATTTACCGGCAAGCAATCCCTGATAGAAAGAGTCTTATCTGTCTTATTTTTGTTTCATGTGCAACATCCAATGACTTATTAAATTCATCAGGGAAATATATTGCATATATTTGTACGTGTTCTATTTTTTTCATCAAACAAAGTTATAGCTTCAGTTTGCAAACATGTTGCGTTACATCATGTCACAAGCATTACTTTTTTAGTTTATATGTCTTCGTTGATACGTAAATACTAATTATCTTAATGGGGGAGGAGGAGACATATCCAGTGCTGGCCATTAATGTTTTTGATAGTGCTGATTGTGATTGTGATCCTAGATTTGTTACCATACATAGCATAGTTTGTGCGTCATCTTCTAGTGCCCTCAGAAATTAGGACAAATTTTGTCTTTTGGCACCCATCTTTATTACTGCAGCTTAAATTCGGCACCTTTGATATGTGCCTTTTCAGGTTGAATAAGACACTTATTTTCCAATCATGACGTAGGTGGAGTAGAATCCTGATTTCCCAGTTCCTGTAAGAGCCGTTTCCAAAGATCTAAGTCAAAATTCCCTGACGAATATTAATTTTGCATATTTAATGACGGATCAATGAAGTCATTAAGAATAAGCCCTCTTGAATTTTGCAGTCCTATCTCAGTTCCGGCCAGTAGCAGCAGTACTAACACTGCCTCTGAACTCATGGATTTACAAGTTGAATACTGGACCAACGTGACAACGCCGGGAGGCAGCAGTAGCAGCAGCAGCAAGTTCAAGGACAACAGCATGAAGTGTTCCCTGAAGACCACGTTCAGGTCGCTGAATATCTGTCGTCTGCCCAGCTCTGGAGATTCAACCTTGACCTCAACTCTTTCACTTGTTGTTGTCACCAAGGAGAAAAACAAGAAAAGTGAGTCATTTGTCAGTTTTTGCTTACACCAGTGTTGTGCCATTGTTTTTGACAAAGGAACAATATTTCTATAGTATTTTTCTGAATCATGCTGTTTACTAGGGGCATAGACTCAGCTGATATCTCTGCCTTGTTATCTTAATTTCCATATCTCATGTCTTTTGAGTAAATTTTTTATCGCGTATAACAAAAAAATGACGTGTCTGTGTTCTTGTCAGCACTTTTTTATCTCAGCATTGTACTTTGTTCCAGTTCCATCAGATGCATTTCCATTCCCTTTCCATAATTCATATTCTCTTTCTAAACAAACTACTCCCAAGATCATGTAGAAATGTCTAATGTTTAACTTGTCAATTCAGACTACAGGTGTGTTCTGCCCAGTGTTGTCATTGACAACTGAATTTAGTTCAGACAAGAATTTATTTGTCAACTTAACAATTCATATTGTACAAAGCATGGCATGATGTATTTCTTCAATATACTATACCGAGGAGAAAAAGAAACTACACAAAAAAATATGAAACTGAAAATAATGAAAATTGTTAGGAAACTGTATAGCTTATCATTGTTTTAATCATTTGATGATGTATGTGCTAATAAATATGCTAGAATTTTTTTTGTTAATGATATGAATTGTTCATTTTGATAAGTATATCATTCTGGTTTTTTTTCGTACACAGTCATGAGAATTGGCAAGAGACCCAAGGAGACGGAATCAAAAAGTCAAGTTGTCGATGGCATCAACCGATTGATTTGTATGTGCAAGAGCCATACCAATCCACTCAAAGGTAAATTTCAGCTGCATATCATCTGTTGGTTCTGTATGATTTTTTGTATCAATTTATTTCAATAATTCACCTCTCATGTTGCTTCCAGAATCAGTGTAATTTATTGAGGTTGATTAGGTCGTGTGTCAAAGGTGATTGTAGAGATAGATAATTTATGTGAAAATAGAATTACCGCTCAGTAACAGGAATCAGTTGTAATTGGTGGTTGAGTTATTATTTTGATAGGATATCAAATCAGGACTTTTATTATTCATTTTATTTGAAAATGCGAAATGTCTAAATAGTGTATTAAAGTGAATAACTTGTGATCTGTAAAATCACAAGTTATCCTGAAATTGGTTAAAGTTCTCACTGACACAGTTGTTGTGTGCAGCTTACTGTAGACTTCAGGTCTTCTCAAAGTCACCCATCAAAGTTTACTGAAAGTCACAGACTCTGCTTTTTGGGAAAGGGTGTTAATACTTTCAAGTCAATATCGTTGCCATTAGTAAAATATAATAAACCCTTTTTACGTAAAGCTTTGCGACTGTTACTGACCCTCAGTAAAATTTGCTGTCTGTCAGTGGCAAACGCTAGCAAAGTGTGGTTTGAATTCAAATGCAAGGCAAAGAGACTGAATTGAGTGACTCTTTACTGTGCTGTCTGAATTTAATCATATTGCTGGCAGAGATATAATCAAACATACGTATTTGAAGACTTAACCCTTTGAGTGCTGTAATTTTTTCCCACCAAAATTCTAGTGCAACATTTTATCGATTTTTGTAAATTTTTCTGTAATTTTTTGATAATTTTGGACCAAAAGGATATAAAATTTCATTGGCTAAAGTTTTTTATCAAAATTTTGTCAAAATCTGTATAAAATGACTTGGGTATATTTTATAAAGACGAGAAAAACTGACTTTGGCATTCAAAGGGCTAACCACATCAGCCACTGTAACATGAATATCCTGTCAGACATGACTATATGTTCTAATCGATGTCAGTCAGCTACTCCATAACTTGCAATAGCGACTTTTCAATCCTGGAGTTGGTCAAGAATTCTGTAACATGACAGCATCAGTCAAATAAATGACTAATCCAAAGTTTGGCTCCACTTTATGTCGTGTTTGGTTGTTTTGCTCTTTCAGTGAACATCGATGGAATGGAGTGGCCCAGCGTTAAATTCTTCCAGATCTCTGCCCAGTGGTCAACTCATATCAAACACTTTCCTCTCCTGATGTTCGCACACAGCCATGAAATGCCACACTGAAAATACTCCAAGCTCAGAGCAATCAGAGAAAAAAAAAACTTTGAATGTCTTCCCGATCAAGGTGCTTTGAACAATGACGACTCGCGAATTGTCATTGGTCGTCTGATCCACATGATTGGCACATGATCCGAAGAGACAAGTATCGCAACATGTTGACGTGTTGAAGCAGAGGCGGTTAATGAGCTGTGAAGCCACGTTCCTTTTTGAGGGCAAGTCAATTTATTTGCCTCACGATGTACCGTACGGCTAGGTGATGTACACTGGTTGCTGGGAGGCACCACCACAATTCTACTCAACTATTATGTTACATGGTCTGAAAGATGAAATATAGTACTGTACAGCGTACTCAATGTAAGTTACAATGTAAACGGGAAATTGCAATGGTATTTTGTTGCAGAGGATAAAATTACAGGCTCAGTATTAAAGATTTTTCGAAACAACAGATCTTCAACACATTTCCATAGTAACAAGCCCAGGCTTTGAAAACGGAATGATTAAAGAGAGTATGCCATGTGCTTGCTTATACAATAATTTTCATGTCTATCTGGTATGTTCCAGACACAAATGAATAGACCTTTATTAGCCAAATTGCAAAAAAAAATTAGTTTCTTCATGGAATTTCACAGAATACTGCCAAGTTTTCCCACCTTCATTGGTTATTGCGTGAGTGAAATTTAAAAAAATTCAACTCCTTTGAAATCTTCAAATGAAGCACAAAATAATGATAATTTCTCACTGTATTTTGAGTCTGGTTGGCTCATTACCTCCAAAATCAAAATTAGTTTAGTAAGGACGAGAATGTGCCAAAGTGCCAAATATTGTTTGTTTGTTTTTTACTTGGCGGAATAGGTATGTTGAATTAGAACATGCACGGTTACAGACAACTCCTACCAACAGAATTTTGCAATTCCCATGAAAAATAAACTTATGATTCAATTTGTTTCATTGTGTAAAGCTGCTCTGTTAATAGTCCAAAGTCGCCAAGCAGGTTTGTGAAAATATTTCAGGGGCCATGGTGCAACTTTTAGAGGGTGCAAGAAATTGAAAAAAGTCACTGATGACACAAAGGGTTCATGGTAGTTGATTTGTAGAACATTTTGAAATAGGTTAAGAATAAGAGTACAATTAGAATAGTCCAAAATACTGATGGCTGAACGATAACTTGCTCAAGCTACTTTGAAATAGCATATTTTGGTAAACGGTTTTCCTTTAATTT
>LD358993.1:96995-129124 GCA_001465055.1 Ptychodera flava | reverse complement strand
AATTTTGATAGGATATTAGACCTTAAGATGTCACATCTTGTACCTCATTTATTATGCGCATATGTATTTCTTGGCTGGCCAATACCACTGGAGGTCAGATCTTTTTTTCCCCGATTTAGAACCATAACTTAGACATGCCTCATGTGTTTCAAATTGGGAACAACGACCTAGACCTATATGCCCATAGATCTCAACATATACACTCCAGTGATACTTCTTAACGACCACATTTCCCTGCCCCATCAAGACTAATACTCCTATTACAAGTGGGGACTATGTCATTGTAAATGACTTGTTGAGTTAATGGTTGTATCACAGTATTCGATATATCTAATTCTGTATTTTTTCCATTTTATATTCTGAATAAATACATTAAACATAATTTACTGTCTCCAGTACATTACATTTAAGTATTTTCACTTCATGCACTTTATCCCTTTCAAACATGTTCAAATATCTGACCAGAGAACAAACACTAAATAGTCCAGGATGGGAGCTACAGTGTCATTGACGCTATTTTTTTATGTACAGAGCCATAACTCAGGCATATCTCAACCTATTTTATTCAAAGTTGGTACAAGGACATTGGCCTTTGTCATACACATGCACATTGATTTGTTTTGTAATATGATCCAATATGGCCGCCGTGTGTCCATTTTATTATGTTTTTTCATGTCCAGAACCATAACACAGACATGTATCAAGCGATTTTATTCAAAGTTGGTACAAGGACATTGACCTTTGTCATACACATGCACATTGATTTGTTTTGTAATATGATCCAATATGGCCACCGTGTGGCCATTTTATTATGTTTTTCATGTCCAGAACCATAACACAGACATGTATCAAGCGATTTTATTCAAAGTTGGTACAAGGACATTGACCTTTGTAATACACATTGATTTGTTTTGTAATACGATCCAATATGGCCGCCGTGTGGCCATTTTATTATGTTTATTCATGTCCAGAACCATAACTCAGACATGTAGAAAGCGATTTTATTCAAAGTTGGTAAAAGGAGATCGACCTATGTCATACATATGCACGTTAATTTATTTTGTGATACGATTCAATATGGCTGCTGTGCGGCCATTTTATGATTTTTTCATGTACAAAGTCATAACTCAGGCATATCTCAACAGATTTTAATTAAAGTTGGTACAAGGACATTGACCTAAGTCATACATATGCACATTGATTTGTTTTGTGATACGATCCAATATGGCCACCATGTGGCCATTTTATTATGATTTTTTCATGTCCTGAACTACAACTCAGACATGTATCAAGCGAATTTATTCAAAAGTATTTTTATCACAGACCTGATGAAGAGGACTCTATCTTCTCTGAGGACCTGTAATCAAAGTACCTATTAACAAGTGGGGACTGTGTCATCAACGATGACTTGTTTGTTTTGTTTTTGGAGTTTGAAGTTAACAACTGATATCAGTTTAGTATATTCCCTTTCAGAAATTGTAAGTGAAAATAATTGTCACACAATATCATTGACTCAAATTTACAGATTTGGGTAAAAAGTCTTTGAAAATTTACCTGCTTTGTCAGTCAGCTTTTAATATTGTTGGTCACATTTATCACAAATTAAACACTGGCTGTGTTTATTGTATCAATTTTACAGTGGAGTTCTATCAGCTCCAAGGTTGCTTATATTGATATTTGTTGTGTGTAGACTTTGGAGTTTATTGACTATTCTCCTTGTTACCATTGATGTTTACTTGTTTGAGGGTAAATGTACCTGATTTGCAAAGCAATTCAATTGATTTTTGCCCCGTGCAACTTAATTTTGTGAATAACAAAGCTTGTCAAAAAAATATGAAATGCACAAGCCAAGTTTGTCATCTCAGAACAAAAAATACTGGATTTATTCTCCAGTCGTTACAACCTGCATCTATGTCAGTAACTTTGCTTCATTGGAAGTCTTTTTGCATCAATCTTTGATGTGCTCGTCAATGTACCGGTAAACAAGCAACATGGCTACCCGTACAAGTATTTCTCATGAGATCAAACGATATTTGATATGAAAATTTGTAAAAATCAGTCATAACTTTTACAGCCCAACCAAATACATCCACTTAGCAAATGTTGAGTTCTGTTTTAGTGTTATTGCCAATAAGCACAGAGTGCATTCATGCAATAGACAATGTAGTTTCCTCTGCAACAAGGGGAGTCAAATGCTCCTCCATGCTGCACACTGAGCCTCAGAAAGTCGTGTAATGAAATCAATATTTTCATAGACTACGACAATAATAATCCAAACAACAAAATCACACAAGAATGTAACGCTTGTATATACATAGTACCTATAGAATTTTGTGAATAATTTTTCGAAGCAACCAACTCAAAGCTGGTTCCATAAGTATTGCAACCAGAGTACGGTTGGGCGTGATGTTACACTGTATTCGCACTGTTGAGATTCAGTCAATTTTTGTTCTCCAAAAATAATGTAACTTAAATCTCTAGGCCTTTGCTATCTTCGAAATGTGTATAACTTCGCAGAAGGCACATGTTGTGTGAGGTCATGTGGCATTTCCTCCATACACAAGCATAGTTGCCACACCATTTACATGTACATGCACCTTGCGCATACGATCGGCGGCTTAAAATGATTGACAACTTGAATTGCCCATGGCATATTGATATCATTTATATTGAAATGTAGTTTAGAAGTTTATAAGTGGAATTGTTGCAGAAAAGTCCTTTTATTTTGCAAAAAATATTCAATTCTTGGCCTATGCATGTGATAAATATATTATTCCCTTTTATTTTTCTTCATTCGGTTTGGAAAATACTCATCATGTAATGACCTTGTCACCACTTATCTCTGACTCATGGTGACATAGTCATTATATCATGAGTTTTTTCCAAGCCGAAGGAAGAAAAATATTAGGGAATAATATCTAAGTATGTTTCTCTTGACATTCAATATATCTACCAGTATGACAGACTATAAGTGATAATGTTTATTTCAACAGCAATTGGTACAGAAACTTCTCTAACAATTGATGAGTTGGAAGCCTTCACACTCTATGACGTCCAAGTGGCTGCCATTAACACAAACCAAAATGGCAGTGATCTTCTCGAAAGTTCATTCTCAACCATGATAAGTGCCAGAACTCTAGAAGGAGGTAATAGTGACAAGAATTCTTATGATGTTTTGCTAGAGATATGATTGAAAGTATGGAGAAAAGTAACCCCCCAAAATAATTATGTGTAATGTATCCTTTGATGCCGCTTACCGTATTCCTCCGATTCTAAAACCCTGCCCGATTATAATGCCCCCCAGGATTATTTCATCGATTCGTAATTGGCTGTTAGTTCGTTTATAACGCCCCCCAGGGGGGTACACCCAAATTCTGACCGGAACAGTAGAGCCATTGTCATGTAATGAGACAAGGATATCCGAGACACCTACTTTGCTTATCAAAGTCACAAACAAGTACCAAAGTGAAGTATCAAACCTCAAAACAAGCACACTATTATTTGGTGCTGGAGCATTTCAATCGGGAACGGTTCTATTGTCCTGGCGATAAAATTCCACTTGGATTTCGCTATGTAAATGAACATTAAAAGAGTTGGATTTTTTAGCGTCTCGATCTAGTACAATGCAGTCTTTTCGTCACTGTCATTTTGCTACTGTCAAAATAAGCGGATTTTTGAACATCTTGATCAAGTACGAATCAAATATTTCGATGCCATTTGGCTACCATAACATGAACATTACGATAGTCGAGTTTTTGAACGTGTTAATCAAGTACGATTTGCTCATTTCACGTGGTGAAAAAATCGTTCCTTTCCACGGGTATCGCGAATGCGCTCGACGGAACTGAAGACATCATGATTTCCGAGGAGATTCCGGTACTCGATGACAACTTGATGACAAGGGGGAAGATGACGATATAGACTTCGACGGGTTTGACTTCGATGAAGAGGGCAATTGTATCGACAAACGCGACATCCGAAGTTTCTTCCACGCATGAACTGAAAATTCTTTGAATTTCTTTCGTTTATGTTTTATCAATTTTGCAAATAGTTTTTCTCATGTAATGTATTTATTGTTTGAACGGCATTTCTTGCTTGTGTGTGTCCTTTTCCTGAACTAGTCCCGGCAATGAGCAGGCGATAGTGTAACAGATTTTCAAGATTATGCATGCTTTTGAAGTCTTGCAAGGGAAAAATACCAAACTTCATAAACAGCCCTATACACTTACAGTTGGAACAAAAACGTGCATGTTTGTACCATATTCCGAACAGTTGATCATAGATGACTGAATTCCACATAAGAGACATTTCGTTCATCGATACAAATAATAAATACTTCCAAGATTTATTGCCAAAATTCAATTCATCAAATCGTACGCAGATTGGCGTAGCAATCTAAAGTTCGTCTCGGCCAGCCGATGTTTCAACACTTTATCAGTTCGAGCCTAGCGCCTGCCTTTTCGTAAGATCACATTTCGTTCGAGATACGGTTAGACTTTTTGAAACTACCGTAGGAGCAAAACAATAAACTCACAACATGTAATTGATCGTTTATTTTAAGGAGTACGCTAATTGAAAATCGTAAATAGAAAACATCCGACGGACACCACCATATGCATGTGCTGAACAGAACTTTACCCTGACCTCATGCACTGACACCTTTGACCTATTGCATAAATTGACCAATCACAGCCAGCGGAACTTCAGGGACTTTCCCTTCACTCATTGTCTGACCTTTGCGGCCATGCTATGGGGAGCTAGCTGCTGCTGGGGAGCGCAATGAAGTATCGTGGTGATTATCTATACATGAAATACGAACATTTATTGCTATCGTATTGTTTGGCAAAAGACGGTATGGCAAATACGCTAAATTTCAAAACTTGTAGATCTCCATTAATTTATACTGTAGCCTACAGTTTCGACTGTCAGTATCGACGCAACATGGCCATGAGTCGATATCACAAAGTATGAGTTGTCTGCAGCGCTGGCGTGAATCAAAAAAACATTGGCATAAAATTCGCATAACATTGCATTAATTAGCATAAATTAACTACGACGTTCGATTTCGCGGTGACATCAGTGTATACAGCCCCCCACATCTTTTCCGTCACCTTTGGTTCTGAAAAGGGGGTTTTAGAATCGGAGGAATACGGTAATTTATACTTAAAAGTCATATTGTTTTTACAAATGCTGCATGAATGAATACATATTTCAATAAGGGGCAAGTTTATGTGCTCATTTTAATAGTTCTATATTACGAATACATGTCAGTCTTTGCATGTTTTCAAACATTTTCAAACGTGATATCCAATCAATATCCAATGAAAAATACTGGTGTCGTTATAAAAAAACATACATGTAGAAATGTTACAAAATAGAATTTGTCACATTTAGATTGTATTACTACATGCATTGCTGGTGTATGTCGTGAAGCTGAGGTCATGGCCAGAGTCTACATGTTAAACATGTCAAAAACTTAGCCAAGGTAAAAAGATCTTACACTTAATATTTAGAATGGATTTCAGAAGAGTTCAATTTCATGTACAATTAACCCCTTTACATGGTTTTAAAATCTGCCAGTCAGTAACTTGATTTTTCAAATTTGTTCAGATTTTAGGACAAAATTAGCAATATTGCAGCCTTGAGTATTTTCTTGTTATTTTTGATTCCAAGTCTTTTAGCTTTTAATTTTAGATTGATATTCAGGTTCATGAGAATTTACTCAGTATTTGCTTACAGCAAATAATGACAAACTAACAAATAGATTGGCTGCGCCTTCAAGAATAAACATTTTTGTGTGGTAATTTTGATACTGACTTTAAAGGAGGTGACAACAACGCTCCTATTTTCCTCAAACTCAGCAACAAGGATAACTGCAGTATCGACATCTTTTAAGCATTTTCTTCTTTATGTGATATAGGTGGTGCTACTAAAACTTCAACAGAAATGATCTTTTCAGGCAAAGTGCAAAAATTCTGCCAAAAATTATGAATATTGAATTCTGTATTATGTATAGTATGGCATAAGTCATGAAATTTGGGGAAGTTGACAAATACACGAAATGTTATCTAAAGAGCAAATCAGAATTTCACTTTGATTGACAATAGTTTCTTTTTTTACATTAAAGTTCCAGATAAGGTTCTTATAGTACAGTTTGTGAATAAGTCTTCCACTGAACTAGAAGTGAAATGGAAGCCACCTGGAATTCCAAGAGGTGAAACAAACCGCTATGAACTCAAACTTCTGGACAATGCAATTGGGCAGCAAATCCATCAACATGATTTCATCAATCTTGAAAGACCTGAGCATGAATTGACAGATTATGATTATACCTTCAGAGACTTATCACCGTATACCGAGTACATAGTGATCGTAAGTACTGTTTACCATATTGAAATGTAGATGTCACATTTGCTCATCAAAATAAGATTTTTCAATGTTTTATGACAAGCAGAGAGTAATATGTTGTATTTATTGCCGAGTGATCTCACTAACCAAAACTTCCGATGAAGGCTTTTTGGATAAGCTTTACTGTTTAAGAGTGCTTGCTCAAGAAGCATGAAGTTCTAAGTGTACAAATGGTGAGAGCTTGTGAGATATTCAAGTTCTGTTGACATTCCATCCAAATTATATAACAATAAACCTTAGAGTGCTTCAAGATCTGTGATCAACAGTCAAATTTTTACAGACTGTTTTGAAAGCCATTTTGAACTCCAAGTGATTTTTATTTTCCAAACACAGATAAAGGTGTGCAATCGGCTCAATTGCAGTGAGGATGCCACTAAGAGCGCAACAACAAGTCATGGAAGTAAGTCTTAATGTCATCGCATCATGTCTTAAAAAGTGTACTACACCTGTATAAATAATTTGGAAATCTATCCTTGTTGAAATACATAATGTATTTCACAAATGTCTCAGCGACTCTGGATCCCCAAACACTTTTTAGAATGTATATCAAATTTTGAAAATTTTTTTTTGAAATTCATAGTTTTGAGATTATCTTTTTTTCATTGCACATCTTCCATGATAGAAGGATATCAAAGTCATGTATTTTAATTTGATAATCATGAGATGACATTTATGTGTTGCAGATGTTGATTATTCTTATTTGCATATTAATGGTTTCAAACAAAAAACCAGTTCAACTTTACCACAAGTGTAGGTGCAATAAGACTAATCGAATTCCAACCTTTCATTTTGAACATACTGGTAATAACACTCCAGCATTTTTTAGACTCAAATTTTCACAATTCTTCTTTTGTCTGCTGCTCATGTAGATTGTTTTCAAATCTAAGGAGACAATAGGGCTTTTACTTTGTTTTTTTTTATGAAAATCAAAAAAAAATATTTTCATAAAATAGAATTAATATACATGTATTATAGGAATTTCAAATATTGATAAATCTAAGGCTACCTATTTCTCTAACTCCGAAACTCCACGTGTGACATCTGATTTGATTTTTGATGAGGAAAAAGAATAGTTACCAGTTTTCTGTAGGCAATTTTTAGCAAAATTTTAAAACTTTCTGTGGAAAGTATGTATACCGGTATATCCTTACTTAATAGTTGCTATTCATTGATTTTCCATCATGACTCTATGAAAGTGTACATATTTGCACATTTTTATAGTCCGCATATACCTACATGTATGTATATCATTGCACTTTTGATATTATTTTTATTATATCATACCCATAGTATGAGACAATTGAATGGATGATGAAGACATTGTTTGGTACAAAAGCAGCAAGAATATGGCAGAATGTTTTAATTTTTCATTCAGTCCTTTTGGCCAATCATGATAATGGTTTTGAGTTATTGATGTTAACCAGTGTGTTGAAAGTACAGGAATGTTCAGGCATAGTGCAATGATTTTTGTCATTGTAGAAATCAAAGTGTAATTATAATCTGACATTGTACATATGTGATAATTTAAAATGAATTACCCAACATGCAATACAAGAATGTCATAATAATCATCAGTAAAATATTTTTTCTCCTACTTGCATGCATTACATGTAAAACTATTAATGTTTTTGTAGAACCATCCCCTCCAAGACAAGTCAAACTTTGTGATGGCAATGTTCCCACCTCCCCGGACTGTAATGTGTGCTGGCAGGAACCATCAATACTAAATGGCGACATTATATATTACACGGTACTTCTATATGTACATTTATTCTTTGATGTTGAATTTGAACATAAATTGAATGGAGAAAACACATATTGGTTAATATATATTTGGCCCTAGTGGAAACAAAATATGTAAGCAAGATTTCTGTTGAAAGAAATGTGTTTATAATGCCCATCTGAAAATTATGTTGGAACTGACTGTATTATGGACCTTATGCCTTATTAGTTTTGTGCGATTGCCATTGAGAGCGTCCAAGTGTACATGTATTCCTGGACACTCCTGTACATGTAGGCAAGGAATACTTATGCCAGTTGTGAGTTAGTCATACTGATTATTTTCTGAGCCAAGCAAATCACAGGGTCTCATGTCTCTCAATCAACATAGTATGCACTCAACACATTTCTCTCAACAAAACTCTTTTTGTTGGATTTTGAGCTCACACAGAATTTACCACTACCAGAGCTTATAGAGTTGTGCGGTTTGATTTCGTTTAGATGGATTGATGCATATTGGTCGATGAGTTGTCCACTTTATGAAAGTTGTCACTGTGTCTTCAGCTTTGTAATGCATCACTTCAGTTAGGGGTAGTACCATGCCCATACATGTATGACTATGGCAATAATAGCTAGTTGTGTAGTCTAGATTGAAGGGGTGCCTCTTCATGTATGCATTGCCCATGTGTTTTTCCATTTGGGAGCCAGTGTCATTGACATTTACGTTTCATTATCTTCTCTATACACATGTAGCCATTCACTGGTGTCTTTACATGTAGCACATCAACTTCAGTCTTCTCAAAGCTACCTTTTAAAACACTTTGATTTTTGGTTTAAGGTTGAAAGCATGAGGTTGTGATGACATTCTTGAAAGTTTGTCAACATTTTTACTTTGACAGTTGGAGTACACCATACACAAACAAACTGCAGTAGGTTTTGATTCCACTGTAGAAGGCAATGGTGAATGGCAAGCATCAAGCACTTCCAGAAATTATTCAATATCCAAAGCAAGTCTACTTCCATACTCTGATTATCAAATTAGAGTAAAGGCAGCGACGTATGCTGAAGAAAGTGATCCAAGTACTGATACTGTCAGCTGTAGAACTCCACCAAATGGTAAATAAATACTGTGACTTCGTGAACTCTTAAATATGAGACAAATATTTACAGAGGGCAGAAGCCTACATACCTTAATACACAATGCATGTCCTCTTGGTTTGAAATCCCCAAATCAGAGTTTAGTATTTCAATCAAAGTGTTATCATTGTAGTAACCATCCAAATTTATCAGATCCATCAAAGATACTGTATTTGTGACTGTCAATATTTTCATTTTAATGAAAACTACTTCTTTCTCTTCCTTTCTCCTCCCTATTGTATTTTACAGAATGCAGTATGAGCCTTGCAAACCCAGTGCTTTGTGTAACAGTGTACAGTGCCATTGTTGGCAAATAAATTCTAGTTCGAATCAAACGAAAATTCAGTTTTCAACTGTGACTTTACACATCATGAACACATACATGTACTGTAGAATTCACAAGGTGAACCCTGTGAATTTTGATAATGGAATGAAAAATTGTATTTTACAGACAGAATAAAACAAATTGAAAGTACTTCAAATCATAGGTGCTTCCCTTCTAACATATCAGCTTCAATTTACTTACAAAATAGTAGACATAAATTTGCTGGCATGTAAGGAAAGTTTTTGAACATACTGTGCCATTGCGGTGTCAAATGAACCTTTAACTCTTTCACAACTACACTTTCATAAAACTCTAATGTTTCAAATGGCTGACTTTGACCTCGGTACCGGAAATTAGGTTTAAAAGAGTTAAAACTGACAACACTGATTGTTTTGCATCCATCAAAGTGAAGTTCAAAAGAGGATTCTTCATCAATTCATGTATTTCGTATCCACAGAACCACCTTCCATAGCACCACCGCAGACCGTTGATGACAAAGGACCTAGAGCACCTACACACACAGGCTTCTGGATGCAGTTAGAAGAAGCTTCTAGTAGAAATGGACCTATCAGGTTTGTGTATGCTCAAAATCCGCAGATATACCGTATTTTGTCATATTCACCTGTTCCTAGTATTGCAGTGATGGGGTTTGAACATTAGAACCGATTCAAAACAGTATGGACACTACTGAATGGCAGAGGATATAGTCACTGCAATATATGATACAAATTACTAAAGGTCATGTATATTTATTAGAGCAGCTGGTCTGTATGGTAAAATCTGCTTAGGTTGCTGATTCTGGATGAGTTATGCACCCCTTAACCCTTTCACCTAGTTCCCTGTATACAGGTCCAACTTTACCATAGAAAACAATGGCTTTGGGACAAACCATGGTGGTGAAAGGGTCAAGTGAAAGACTTACACGTTTGCTCAAACTTTCCCCAAGAAATCTTTTAATCGTTCGTTTAGAAAATAAAGAAAACACAAGTGTCACTGTGCAAATTTTAGTACCAGAGAAACAAGTTACCCAAGATTTACCAATATTTAAAATTCAAAATGGCTGCCATCTCTGTGTTAATAACTCTGAAAAAAAATATAAAATCTTCAATATTAAAAAAACCAAGATGATGTTTAAAGTTTTTCTTACTCCAAGGGCTTCAAAATGAGTCCCCCACAGCCGATAGATCACAAAAGAATCGGAAGGGTTTGAGCGTCAGAGTATCTGTCCCCAAGCTACATTCTACCTTAAACAAAGAAGATAGTTTGGAATCACATTGTACATGAACTTGCATGTAGTGTGTGCTACATATTCAGTAATACCAGTAGCTCTCACAGCCGGCTGCCATTGGCAGCTGAAAGCATCTCACTGATCTGTATGTGTCACGACAGGTGGATGAGAACTTTTTTAGTGGTGACATAATCGCTGCCAAATTGCTTCAGTGTTCTTCATCATACTTTATGGCCCAGGTTCAGTATTTTTTACTGTGATTCAAAAGTGAAAAATGTATGGAAGTACTAAGATAAATTTAAAAATTAAAAATTACTGAAAAGCATCAATATTTTTCATTAAAATTAAGTGTACAGTGTACGTGTATAACATTGCTATTGTTTCAATTTCAACATCTGTCACTAGAAAGAACAATATTCAACATTTCTGTGATTGAACTTCCTGTATGTCAAGGCTTGTCAAAAATTTAGGGCAAATATGTAATTATTTTCCATCAAAGATGGAAATCTGACGACCATAGGACCCAGCCCTCCTAAAGACTGGCATGTTGTAATTGACAGGTGTTATGAAGTGGTAGTTTTTCAGCTTGAGTTTGATGCAGAGACCAACTCGCTCATAAGATACACAGATGAAGATCCAGATGATGTGTTCCCTGTGGCTGATGTTGTTGACTATGGAACTGCCAATGGAAAACCTGGTACAGCCTATGTAGCAGTCAAGTTGAATGGGTGAGTGTTATAAACAGTTACTATATTTTGCTGCATGCATAGAGGTTAAATGTACTAGTGTTAATAGAGCTGGTCCAAAACTAATCCTGGTACTACCTAGCTAAGCTTTCATCTCCTTCAAACATACAAACATAAGACATTCATATTCAAAAACAGCAACAATAATTTAAAAGTATTTTTTTTCTATTCCAAAAATTACGCATCCAAATTCCAAGTGTTGGTTTTCAGTGAACAGGATGACTTTTCAAATCGAATGGACCTCATAGAAGTTAGCTTCATGTGCAAATTTATGAAAATTCAGTCTAATAATATATTGTAACTTCCAGGTTTGAAAGGATTAATCTTAGTTTGTAATCAAAAGTCAAATGCAATTTTGCATCATAACATATTTAACAGTAAACTCAGGCAAAGTCAACTATGTATCCACCACACCTGAAATCAGAACTTTTATTTTAAGTCCTACTTTACAGTTGATCATTCGTTTGCCAATTCTTACCCTTTGCCTACCTTTCTGTCTTCTATTATGCAGTTTCCACAGTCTTTGCTGCAAATGTTGTCAGCAATTTCATCGGTTTTACGGAAGTTCTAGTTTAAATACCAAAAAATATGACAGCAATTGAGAATCACTTTTAGCTAGTTTGCCATTAACTGATTCGTAAACAACTGAAACAATATTTTTGAATCAGATACTTTTCACCCATTCTGAGAATGAGAGAGAGACATCTTTGAGCGGACAATTTGTTTTTTCCTTTTGTAGAAATGATTTCAAAGAGTACGTTCAGGTTGGCTCTGAGAGTCGAACGTCATGCCAGGGCAGTGATGAAAGCTCCAGGAAGCGCCGAGATACCGTTGTCTTTGGTGACTCAGTCTACAATGGGGAACTGGAACCAGAGACTGTATATCAAGCCTTCGTCAGGGCGTATGTTGATGATCCTAACGGGGGAGAGGTAAGTCATTAACTAAACACAGACATATATGTGTGGTTACTCTCTGACTTTTGATACGATGGAGTCAGAAATGACAGTAAGACTTCAGGTACATATACCTTGGAGCCAGATAGTAACATTGTAAGATTGTATGCAAATTGTAAGTTAGCCTTCAACCAATCTCTGTTTTCATCACATAATTTTAATGAAAAGTTGGAGTATATTAGCTTGCGTAAAAAGTAACAATCATGTTTCTTTAGAAAATTTATCAAAAACAGGAACATCCATATTAAGCTGTGTTTCAATGAATGATGTCTCCAACATTGCTCATTTGGAAACTGGTGTTCAAGGACAAGCTCCAAATGTGTGGCTTTTTGCTGATTTGTTGTGCGAATGGTTTTTCTTTTCTTCTCAAAACCATATAGCATAGTAGCCATTACTTTGATTTGTCATTACGATTTGAAGTAATTCACTTCTGGAGGCCAAAAATTTGAATTCAGTCAGTTTTAGATTTTGAAGGTGAATAGACTTCCTTGAGCAAATAGTGAGTGTATAGAGCTTTCATTTTTAAACATGTGTGTTATCTTATGAAGACAAGGCACTGTTGACGAAACAGTCAACTCTTATCAGGGAGATTTGCTGAATGGTGTTTTATTCTTGTAATTACAGCCATACTATAAATCAAGCCCATTCATCGAACCTGTGAGAACAAGTGAGTTTCATTTGCAATTGAATTGATTAAATCTACTGTTTCTATTTTATCATAAGGTCCCACTGCACTGCAATCCTAAATCTCTTAGAAAATTGCCAGCGTGGAATTTCATTAGTGGTTTTCTCATCCCATTAAAACACACAGAAAGGCCTGTTTGCACTTTGAAAGACCTGGAATGGTTACAAATATCTCTCCTTAGAATCTATAGATGCCACTGAATATATTTGGAATACTTCTTTCAAGTCATACAGCATTGATCTCGTTTTAAATCTCAGACACTACATTCATGAAATGGTTGTGTACTAAAGATTTCTGTACATTTCCCACATGAGAAGACAAGTCTTTAGGTACCCTGTAGTTCACAGGGTAGCATAAATATATTTTGATTGGTCCTGTGCTGTCTCCTCTCTAGTACTATTTATCCTGTTACAGGTTAAGACATTAGCATGTAACTCTATTAATGTATACAATGATTACATTTTGTTTGTTGTCGCCAAAATCTCTAGATATGATGCACACTGCAATATTGATATAGATTGCGTAGATACAAAGTTGATGCTGTGTAATTACAAAGATATTCCATTCGCTTATGGCGCAGGTTATGAAGCAAGCCATCATGACATCATTCTAACTCTTCATCAGACATTGGCGTCAAAGTTTTTAGTAAAAGATTACATTAGACTGGCCTAGCTGTTATATTTTCGCAGACATAATACACTTGATTGGGTGAGCACAATATACTACAGGCTGGTCTAATTGACACAAATTCTTTTGATATTTAATATTTATGAGGATAACACTGTCTTTACCAGGCCTTGGAAAACATTGACACAACAATGTTCATCTAAAATTCACCACCGCTTCTTATGGTGACATATGATTTATTGAATTAGTACAATGTTGGTCATGGAGTTGTGGTCACAGTTAACTCAGTAATACCACCAACCAACGTAGACTACTCCTTTGCATAAATTAATGTCTCAGGAAAATCTTGCACAGTTTTGCATATGAGACCAGGCTGGAGTTTTGTGATTGTGTACGGTACATCCAGTGTCACACATACCGTACACACCATCACATATTGAAAACCAAAGCCACTCAGCCACGCTAAGATTACAGATATTGTATGTGCATCATAACCATAAATGAAGTGTCTGCATTTATTAGGAAACCCACTCCTATTTCTACTTTTCCATAGAGAATACTTTATCAAAAAAACTTTCACATCATAATTGAAGTATCTGTACAACATTATTTACACGTACATCTTGTAGTTTGTGTCATCATGTATGTCAAATTCAGTACCAACAAATGTTTTTCATTCTTAACTTTACCAATGTTCCTTTTTCCATCAGCGTCCGCACCACCCACAGCTGCCATAGCTGCCATCAGTGTTGTTGTCATCATTCTTATCATTGCCATCATCATTCTCACAGTGTTGTTGGTGAGGTATGTCCATCTCACAGATTACATCCAACTTTGAATCACAAAACAGTTGTTTATATCATTTAGAATAGAAAGAAATTACCTGAATGTGTTTTATCAATCTACATAATGTTTTCCCAAGGTAAGAGATTGCCTAGAAACTTTTCTTCAGAATTGGATAGTATTGTCAATAGTTCATTTCATGTTTATAGATAGATACTCTTCCAGCTTTAAAATGTACGTCGAAGAGACCCCATGTATGGAATCCCTCCACTTCCATAAATGCATAATTGCATTCAGTTTAATGACTGTATTGGCATGGCAATTGAATGTTTACGTTATCACATTCCTAATGAAAGGAAATAGTGGTGTTTTTTTTTCACTTTAACTGTTACCATGGTTTGGACTCTGTATTACATATACTAGTTTATCCATCCTGGCAATAACTCTGCCGTCCAATTATGCAACTGCATTTGCATATCAAGAGGAATCACTTTAAAGTGATTCTTGAAGCATGGTAACTTTTTACAGCTTACCACCTGCAATTAAAACACTAAAATGTTGTCATCGCAAGATTTTTAAGGGATAGTTTAAAAACATCCAATGCAGTGACTAAGTGGAATATTTTTATTAACAAAAGTAGAATTCGTTCTCATGTTCACAATTAAATCTCAATATTCAATGAATTTTATCCAATTATCACAACACATGGCTGATTTCAAATGTATCGGAGATAATTTTTCCCAGTTGGTTCTTTATTACATGCTTCAATGTGAATGCAAATCAGTGCAATGATTTGAATAGGAACATCCGGGGAGTTAGCGGGCCGGTGAAAGATGTACTGACTGGTTTCCATGGTTACCCGGTCCAGTGAAGCCCTTCGATGTTTCAACATAAAAGTAGATGCTTTAAACTAGCTCTAAAATATCCATGCGTGCACGGCCATTTTTACTTTCCTTAAAATCTGTCTGACGCTGGTCGATAATGGTAAAATTATTTGAAAATGCCCTGCATGTAGCTAAATGTCATGCAGCATTAATTGTGAAGAGGCATGTAATGAAAATATTATTGCGGCAGCCTGAATACATGGGTTAATGTGCCTTCGCTGCAGAAGACAATGTGCCCTCCTGGCATCGAGCAAATTGTCACCTGCTCTCAGGCACATAAACCCATGTATTCAGGCAATAATATATAACATGGAAGTGTGACTGTTAGATTCCATCTGCACAGTTCCCCCTTCCCGGATTTGGAAAACCTTTCTGTTGCAATCAACAAGAGTTTGTTATTTGGTCAGCTTTTCAGAACTCACCTCCACATTTTTTGCCTTTTTCAGACGCATGAAAAAGAGGAATGAGAGCAGAAAAGGATCCAACAAAAGTGGTATGCGCATGAGATCATTTTCTCAAATGGGCAAAATGAACAATGGTTTCAATGTTCAAGGTAATGATGCATATTGATAGATACTTTGTTTCAGAAAGAGACAGTATACATGTATCTGTCTTTTTGTGACACACATTTGCCCATGCTGCAATAGTATCAACTCATACTTGGCAAACAAAACAATGAGAACACTTCTTAAAGGGACAAAGTCAGCCATTTTTCATGAATTTTGTTTGATGCAAGATACTACTTATTTTGTTTGACATGTTGAAAGATAATGAATGAATGGATGACCATCATATATTCGACCCCGGTTTTAGACACGATACATGAAACCATGGCAAAAATTATTTAATGGTCATAACAGTTAAGTATCTTGCATCAAACAAAATTCATGAAAAGTGGCCCACTTTGTCCCTTTAATGTTATACATTAGAATTAATAGTACATTTCAGTCTTCAAAAAAGCATTGTTACACTGTATGTCAGTCCATACAAATCTGTCATAATCATACTTTATTATACACAAGATGAAGCTTTTTCATTTAAATGTAAAAAAATGTAGCTTAAAATAATCAACTTTTTTCATCCATAGCAGAGGAAACTGTCCACTCGTACCCTGCAATTCCCAATGAAAGTCTACCCCAGGTGTATGCTGAGAAACATGCAAATGATAATGCTCTCTTCAAAGAAGAATATGACGTAAGTCACCAATTATTTGTTGCCAGGTTTCAAATTCTTTGAAGATTCTGAATGCCAAATGTGTCTCTTATGACATGCAATTCTGTTTTGTGAGATGAAGACAATCTTGAAGTCTTTAGATTTCATCTTGGATTCTAATGTTCTCTTTGCTCTTCTTAACCATAGGACCTTCCTCGATCTTCACGCCCTGTGACAGTTGAAGCTTCAAATAAACCAGAAAACAAACCAAAGAACAGATATATCAACATCCATGCATGTAAGTATATCCTCTAACATAAACAGTATAAACATTAATCATGTGCCTGTATGTCAAGGGCATGCCTTTGAATTTTGATTTATTATCCAATATATTCTAGATATTGGACTATAATCTTAAGGTAGTGTGCGCCTCGAAAGTGAAAGGCTAATACTTTTGCTGAAACTTTTGTTCCCAAATGACTCTTTCAACCATTCTCTTACCAAATCACTAAAAAAAATCAGGGGTCATCGTGCAAAGTTTTGCACTAGTGAAATAAATTACTCAACATTTTTTTGAATTTAGGCACTGATACTCACCCTTGAATTTGAAATTCAAAGTGGCCGCCATCCCTGTGTTAACTCTATGGGCTAAAAATACAATTTTGGATTTTCGAAAAACTAAGACGGTGAAAGTTTTTCTTTCCCCAACAGCTTTAAAATTAGCCCCCACAATTGGTAGATCAGAAGAGAATTCAAGAAATTTGAGAGTCTGAATATCTGTCACTGAGGCACGTTCTACCTTTAGCATTAATTATAAGTACCAGTGACGTTACTAAGTGGATAACTAAAGCATAGACAGTAGAGGTTCCCCTCTACTGTCTACACCTAAAGTAATTCATAGTTACAATGGGGGGTGCTGCTTGTATAGGCAATGCCATATTTTTAGTTCATGGTGATAGAATATACATGTATGTCAGACAGAAGTGTCACCATTTGAACATTCATGAGACTTTTGAAATGATCACTTTTTAATTAGGCCTATGTCAATCAAGGAAAGCCAGTACAGTAATGGCCAGTAATGGCATGTACCGGTAGATCTTGACTGCCATGAAAGTCAGTAAATATGCTTCAAATTTGCCAATGTTTTGCTCAAAACTTATCTTTTTATTACAAAATTGTTCATCCAGCAGCCTTCATGTTTGGTCTGTAGGTTTCTTGCAATTTGTTTCATTAAGATTTGGTCCTTTTGAGTATATCTTTTGCATTTGTTTTGTAAAATTCTCTTTTCAAAATTACTTGACCTGTTTTTAAAAAAATCAGAAAAACAGTTAAAGTTGTCTTCATGTTTGATAATAAATTGTCATTCTTAGATTCAGACCTTCTTAATAGTACAGATTGAAATCACTGACACTTGCAATTTTGTCCTGTCATTAAAATATGTACTTTTGGGATATAAATGTAAGTATTTCAGCACTGTGACTGATGATGACTTTTGTTTATTAAACTATCATCGTTCATTTCTTTTGTATAGATGACCAAAGTCGAGTCAAGTTAAGTATATTAGATGATGATGAAGACACTGACTACATAAATGCATGTTATGTTGATGTAAGTATGTGTGTATCATATAAAAACAGTATTTTGCGGCTTTTAGAAAAGTCTTTGCCAAAAAGATTTAACTGGGAATTAAAATTGACCATGTTACAAACAAACCCACGTGCACAAGCGCGCATAAAAATGAATGTATTTCCATACATGCTTGTCCACACAGGCTTGTTTCTATGACAATGGCATGATCTTTTTGGTGCACTGAGTCTGTAAAACACATCACATCCTATTTATTCCGGAGTAGAACTACTGCAAAAATATGGAACTATGACTCAGGAAAGAGACTTGAGAAACAGGAAATCGAGATGAAAGTTAAAAATATAATAAAACTATTATCAAAAGCAGACATAAAATCAAATACATGTAGTCAATTTACAAACTAATGCTATCTTGTAATTTCATTCAACAATTATGCATCGTTTATTGATAATGTGATTTCACTTTCAATATTATCAGTGAAACCAATATTTTTATCAGTAAGGTCCATATTTTTGCCATGTCGAGGACCTTTGTAACAAATTGCTCGGAAAGTTTGGTTCTATGTGTCACAAGAAGACTCCAGAATGAAAGACATGCTTTGATTGTATTCGTGAAAACTGCTACCGGAACTCCTTGGTTTTCAGCTTTCCTACGTTTTATCCTTTACTGTTATATGTAATTTTTGACTCTGTCTTTTATTGATGCAGTTCTTCAACATTTAATATGAGAATCATCCCAGGTTTTCTCTTTTATGGTTCAAGGAGTACAGCTGCTGCTTTTTCTCCATCTAACTAATTCTTGCGTTTAGTATTTTCGGCCTATAGCTTCCACATATAGCCATTTTGTGAAACATACTAGTAGTTGATTTCATGAGTTTGGAGTTATTTATTTTTAAGTTATTTATTTTATTTATTTTATGTGATGATTAAATGTGGAATATGAAAGCAAAAAATAGGAAGTACTTTTAATATGAAAACAATAATCCTTGTTTGAGCTTCCCATCAGTTTGATCCCATAATTCAACAAATATCACTGTTTCTGACCTGTTTGTACACAGAACTATTTATACAACTGGGGTAAAAATACGAAGATAATAGAAATATGTCAAAATTGCATTGTAGAAAATGACCTTTTTGTTCAGAACAACCAATTTTTCTCAAATTAGTGAATTTGTCAAAGAATTACAGCTTCTAGTGTTTTCACTCAAGTTTGAGAAGATAGGTAAATTGTGTTGGATCCCTCGTACCATTTATGTCATCCTGTCATATTGTGAGGGAAACTCCTGTAACATAACTAGGGGGAACCTGGAAAAGTCTACCTAGGTAACGGCTATGATAAAAGCACTGAGCTTCTTGGCCACTGTCTTTTGTGAAACTGTGTATGAAATGTAAAGTATGGTCTTTACTGCAACTACATGTACACCCTCAGCAGTATAGCTCTTTCAATACATGTCCGCAGGGCTTTTCTCTGATCGCAAACATTTTCCCCTTTCATCATTTCAGGGATACAAGACATCTGACAAGTTCATAGCTGCTCAAGGTAAGCACTAATCAATTTATTGTCATACCATTACAATTCCGCATTTGCATACATTTGTATAAACAGACATGCACATCTTGTAATCAATATGTTTTATCAGGGTTTATCCATGTGGTAAAAAAATTTATTGTTATGACCAGTTAAACCTTTCCCTGTTGTAGGAATGAAATATGCATGAATTGCTGTAACAGGATTATTATATGTATGAAGTCCACGCTTGAAATGTTGTCACCTTATATCTCTGCACTTTTAGCACTCAACTCTTAAATTTTGATTTGACATCCCTTTCAACAGGCTTTCAAAAAATGAATCAATCGGCCTTTTGATTTTTGGGCATGAGAATTCATCAGCCAAACATTTTTCTTCATAATGGTTTTTCGTTGTAGGACCAAAAGAAGATACAGTTGATGACTTCTGGAGAATGGTCTGGGAAAAGAAAACTCTAACTATTGTCATGGTAACCAAGTGCTCCGAGAATGGCAGGGTGAGTATCAGTGCCCAGTAGCCATGGTAACCTTCCAAGTCATTCATTACCAGTAGTGCACTACTGTTCAAAAAATTTAAGGGAAAGGTCAGTTTGATTTTGGAAGCAACTTTTATATTATTTCCCAATTGTTATGGCACAGGTTCTTTATAAGCTTAATCTGAAAATGAATTTAATAACCCTTTAAGTGCTGTTATTTTCTCCCGCCAAAATTTTAGTGCAAAATTTTACCAATTTTTATGAATTTTTCAATAATCTTTTGATAGTAGTCAAAACCCGGAATTTGAATCGACCACGGTACAAATAAAGCCATGTGCGCAAACGCGCATAGACGTACGTGTATTTCCATACGCGTTAGTACACATGTGGGCTTGTTTGTACCGGCATCACGTGATTATTTGGGCGTGCTGAGTCAGTAGAACGCATCACATCGCGTCCTTTTTATTCTGGAGTAGAACCATTTTGGACCAAATGGACACCACATTTCATTTGCTACAGTTTTTATCACAAAATTATGGCAAAAATCTGAGAAAAATTGAGTGGGGTTTATTTTATAAAGGGGACAAAAATAGACTTCGGCGCTCAAAGGGTTAACTTAAACTCTGAAAGGAAAAATGAAGGACTAACAACATTGAAAAGGTCATTCATAATTGAGGGATTGACATCTGCACATCTAAAGTTCTTACATTAAAGTGTTTCACCTCTGGTATTTGGGCATACCTTTTACTGCTTAACGTATTCACATGTGAATTGACAGATTCTTGTATGAGGAATAAACTGTCGGTTTGTTTATTCTCCACACAATTTTTAAATCCTGGAGACTTTGAGTGAAATTTTTCATGTGAGCAAGTCGTATTCTTTTTGAAACCACAGGAGAAGTGTGCCCAGTACTGGCCTGACAGTGGCACTGAAGAGTATGGTGAAATAGAGGTCACATTTGAGGAAGTGACTGCCCTGGCTGACTATCATATCAGAATATTCTCAGTCTGTCATGTAAGGTTTCGCTTCTTCATAATGTCACATATTATTATACATTTCCTGAAGATATTATTGTAACATTTCCCTATATGACGTCTTGAGTATTCTGTATGTTGGAAATGTGTAGATAACGCTATTTTCCTTTTTGCTGTCATGTTTTACCATGTCCATAGCATACGCTATACCAAACATAATTTTAAAGTCCTAGAAAAGAGAAAATTTGGCCAGTAAAAAGAATGTTTAAAAAAAACATCTGAATGTGACCAAAGTTTAACTAAGATTTAATTTAAAAAGTGTCTTTGACGAACTTGTTGTTGACTTTGGTTGTAAGAGGAACCATTATCTTTGCAGCACTCCAGAACAGGATATTTCTGACACTGTTTCCTCAAGATAACTTTACCTCTTTTCTCTCACTGATAATATCATACTCTATTCTGGTAACAGTTTGTTCCAGACGAATAGCTCTGTCGTAGAGGGATAACAATTTATCCATTTCCCATGACTGTGTACATGATACTTCTGCCACACTTTGCTGTTTTTGTTACATATCCTTCCAAATGACTCACAATCCTTGTTACTTAATTTAGTATGCCTGTTCCTTTTAGACAGTCTCATTTACTAAGTATAGTGCTTTCATACATAAGTAACACAATGTTTAAATTGCTTTTTGTAGTTGCCTATATGAAGTTAATGCAGCAAAAAAACCACCATCTCTACCTTCTACAAGCAGTAATGGGCAGTCATACTACTCTCTGTTAAGATCTATGTATCTCGATGGATAAAAATTAAAAGAGTTTCTGTTATTTTAACCTAGTCGCGTAGCAGTGTCAGGTTTTCCTTCAATTGTCATCAGTGAGTAGTGTTCTTCAATAGCTTGATATTCTAAGCTTCCTTTCTGTATGTCTGCTTTGAGTGAATCGTGTCTAAAGTGAAAAATATTTTGCTTTTATTATTACCCACTGTCATAGCTGTCTGACGAAAATGAGAAACGGAAAATCACCCAGTTACACTACACCAGCTGGCCTGATTTTGGTGTCCCTGGATCACCCATCGGAATGTTGAATTTCATCAAGAGGGCCAGAGTCATCAACCCAGCTAGAGCTGGTCCAATGGTTGTCCATTGCAGGTAGAAATTATAGCAGAAACATTTCTTACTGTATTTATACTATCATGTCTCAAAGTTAGGAAGTGATTTCCATTGTACATATTACTAACCATCCTGCCCAACTCAATTCCTAGGCATCGGATGCCCAAGGCTGTCAATAACTCTACTACAGAGGATAATCACCTGGAATGAAATGTTTGGTTAGGTTTTAGCTCTAAATGATGGGGCTAATCTCTTTAAAAAAGATCAATGTACATTGAATAAGTTCCTGTTTACAAGTAATCAGCCTTGACAGATTGCTGTACCATCTGACCCTGTGAGCTTTCTGACCTAATTTGTTATCTTATTCAACATCTATCGGACCTACAACTCCCTTTTACCTGATTTGATCTTGTCTGTCTGTTCCAATCTCTCAATTTTTCATATGCTAATAAAAATTCAGATCATTGCAAAGCTGTTTTTCACGATAAAGTTTCCATGCAGTGTTTTGAAAGTAATGCTTATTAATCTTTCAGCGCTGGTGTTGGCCGCACTGGCACATTCATTGTACTGGATGCAATGATGGACATGATGGCTGCAGAGGGTAAAGCTGATGTATTTGGCTTTGTCTCAAAAATCAGAGGGCAGAGAAATCACCTTGTTCAAGCAGATGTGAGTATTATCATTTTTCATAACATGCAAAGTACTTGTGCTTATCTCTATGTTCATTAGATTTATGGTAGATTAACCTACTTATGGGCACAGACAGCCAACATTTTTCAAGGTCGTCTTGTAAAAACGCTTTCTTTGACCATTTATTCAGAAACGTACAATATAAGCCATTGATAATCATGACAAAGCTTTTAATTATTCTTGCTTTATCGTATTTAGAGGTAGAGTTGGAATTCATGATTGATAAACAAAATGGTTATATTTTTCTGTCGTAACAGGTGCAGTATGTGTTTATCCATCAAGCCTTGGCTGAACACCATCTCTATGGAAACACTGAGATTGATGTTGGCAACTTGCTCATTCACTGGCAGAAACTCAGCAAGAAACTTCCCAACTCTGAATTGACTGGCCTTGAGGATGAGTACAATGTATGTAAAGCATAATGGCTTTGGCCAACTTTTACACTGAACACAAAAACAATCCCAAAGTATTTAGAGTAGCTCATGACAGTGTCTTTTTTGCCTAGAATTGACCTCATTGTAACTGGTTGAACCCTAATATTGGTAAACCAGTCATGTTATCAGATTACAGTATGTAATTCTCTTATCAAAGCTTTGGCAGGATGTTGAATTGCCTGGATCAAGGAAGTACAAATGGCAGGAAGTACCTGCAGTGTTACTATCTCTGAAAACCAGACATAAAAACTCATCTGTGTATTACAGTAACTATACTTCCACCGTTAGTGCAGGGAAAATTGTAATTCAAACAAATCTTGCCGCAAATCATGTCTGTTTACATGCATATTTTTAAATAAATGAAAAATGTTGTTTTCATATTTTTAGTGACATCATTGTTGTATCATACAATAATTTTTGAAGTTGTCATTACAACTGTTTAAGTTTGTATATTCTTCCTCTTATTATTATGTTAATTATTAACATATCTATCAATTTATTTATAGAAATTGATCAACACTGCTGTGGAAAATGTTGTTATCGCCGAGGCCAATGAAGACGCCAACCGATCCAAAAACAGGATTGCCAATACTGTACCCTGTAAGTATCTTCATTTTGCTGTTTGCACATGAGGGGTATTTGAGTCAATATAAATAAAAGGTCTGACAAAAAATTTTTAGTTAGTGTGTATGGAATAGGAAAACATATATACATGTATGTATGGTGAACAGAAAAAAAACTTTCAAGATGTGAAAACCACAAAAAAAATTTAATTTTCTTTTTACCTGAATGATACTCAATCCTGAACTTGAGTGATAGCCTTAGATACCCCATACATACATTAAAGAATAAATGAGAAAAAATAACAAAACAGTTCTGGAATCATTGGCAAAATTGACAAAAAAGTGATGTTCTACAAATCTGCATCTATGTGCAGAAATAGATATTCACTAAGTCAAAGTGACATTTATGTTAAATTACAGATTATACACGGCTAATTCTAGGTATCCATAACTTTCTGTATGTTTTCCTTTTTGTTTACAGATGAAGCAAATCGGTTCAAATTAATCAGACTAATTGGCAAGGAGCATTCAGATTACGTAAATGCATCTAGCATTGATGTGAGTATCATAAAATGTTGTTTTCTACATATTTAATCTAGTATTTAATACAACAGTCACTGCTCCATGACAGATGAGGTCTTGATAATCGCTATAACATATCAATTTATGAAGAGGTGTGATAGAATGGGTTTGTACAATCCAAAGACTAGTAAACAATAGAATCACCTTAGACGCCGTGGAAGATTATCACTTCTTGGTCTTTTGGCCAGAGGTCCATATATCTTTCTTTCATGAATTTGACTTTGTTTGTGTACCGTCTATTTACTGTCTGTTCTGTGCTGTTTTGTGTCTATGTTTACAACTATTGTCTTACAAATTTTGACCTAGTGTTATTGGATTATGGATTGGTATGATTGCGATTATTATCCTATGATATCTAGAAAGATGTCATTGTGTTACAGGTTTTCTGCCTCATTCACTCACTTCATGTCATGGTGTTTTACAGGGCTACAGACAAAAGGGGGCTTATATCGCAGCACAAGGTCCTCTTCCGAACACACTGGAAGATTTCTGGAGGCTGATTTGGGAAAGCAGAACGGGTTCCATCGTCATGTTGACAAACTTAGTAGAACGAGGACAGGTAACTGTTAGTAAAAAGTAGTGTCCAGCAGTAACTCGTTTAATTTTCCACTAATATATTTTCAATGTAAAGTTTTATAAACAAGCTATTTGATAATTTTTATGTCTATCATCTTTATACATGTTTCTAAATTTCCTTGAGTTTGAATGCTCATTCATACGTCATTGCAGCCTAAGTGTGAACTGTACTGGCCACAAGAGGAGAAAGAGGATGAAGATGAAGAACAGCCTACAATGTATGGAAACTTTGCAGTGATCAAAAAGAAGGAAGAAGACTACACAGCATATACTATCCAAGAATTCTTTGTCACAGACACAAAGGTAGTCTACTAAGTACAAACATATCTCTTCTCCTTGGCTACACTAGTAAGCCAGTTTATCCCAGACTGTGCCGTGATTTTAATTTTTTTGGCAGTTTCAGGTTTGAACAAGTCTCTCTGTATGGGCCCAACAGTATGTGTCTACTTGGTGCTGCCTTTACACATGCCTCATTTACATATTGGCATAGTCCCAGTGGTCAAAATGGATACTTTGCTCTACATGTATGTGTGACTCCGTTTACATAGGCATGTGTATTTTTGTATCAACAGTCCATGATCACATCTCTTTTCTGGCTGGCATCATATTCTGTTGTGAGCCCAAATTAGAATGTCAATCATGCACCAGTTTGTGATTGGTTGTAAATTTTATCCCTCAGGGACAGGGAACTGTGAAATAAAATATCAATCATACAAAAATTGGTATGTACCGGTATGCAGCCAACCAGCAAGAGCTTCAAAAACATTTTGAATACAAATACTCTCTGGTCGTGTGACTTCAACTCTGAAGTTTTGTGTAATGACACAAATGTTTCCTCCTTAAATGCCCGTCCCTAGTTTTGGTCACTTTGGGCTTGAGAAATTCTGCAATTAGGCAATGTTTCAAATGTACTGCACATGCTTGAATTTCTGGGGTATATGGTTATACTTACTAAATACCGGTAGATTTTGATGCTAAAAGCTTGATGACCATGATTTACTGATTAATAGCTTATTTGCATATTTAATGTAATTCTGTAATCATGCTGTATGTCAAAGGTTAATCCACTGAATGTCATGGGACTTTAAAGCTACAGCAGCTATACTTACTTTGAGTCATGCTGGAAGTTGACGGGTGTGATGTATCGTAATGAAATAATTTACATATTTAATGAATATTCGTAATTAAGCCATAAACATAACTATATGGAGTGATTTGATCAGACTTCCAAGGTGCATTTGACATACTTTTTCGTATGTGAAAAGTTTAATTAGCATGACATGTTCATATCATACCTACATTTCGTCATGCTGAAAGTTTGATGGGTGCAACATATCAGAATTAGGTAATTTGCATAATGACTCATTCTATGTAGACCAAATATCAAAGCTGATTACTCTCATGAACAAGTTATAACATTGAGGATGATGACCTGTGTTTATCTCAAATATAAGTATGATAAGGTACATCAAGTTTGTATATAGGATAATATTATATAGGGCTCAACCCTTGGTGTCGCGCCAGGGGTTAAGATTGGCAATGTTATTTGTATTGATTCATGATAAAACTGTAATTGTTACTTCATAAACGTTTATATGACAACTATGCCTAGTTTCCCTCTGATGAAAGCAGTTCACGTACTTACACGACGTCAAACCAGCAGGGCAGGTATAGATTTTCTGTAGCGTGTAAAAATTTTTGACAAAAATTGGCAATTTTTACAATGATAACAGCCTATTGCGTTAAACAAGGGACGTATTATGGTAACCGCACTGCCCATCTTCCACTTGCAAGCTGAAAACTATAGCGTTCCGTCTAAAAACTTGCAATTTTTGAATCTAATTATTGACACAGGGGGCGCTCTTCTATAATTCAATCCCAGCATTCTTTGCGTATGCCCCCGTTCATATGCACGACAGTTTTCTCCGTTTATCTATATCAACGATACTTTGTATCAGCGACAAGGTGTATAATAACATTTACTGGCTAATAAAAGAGGTATATTTTATAAAAGGCATGTTATATCATGGTAATTTGTTTCGCATTTGTTCATTTACGAGTACTCAAAAAAAAACATGGCGGCGCCCATGAAAGAAGGGTACACTTCCGGTTACTCGCATAGTATATTATGAATAAGCGCATGCGTAGTCAGTAAGCCGCTGGCGCGACTACTAATTAGTATGATAAACGGAGTTTTTGTTATTTTTGTTTCCATACCATGTTTCTAATACATTCCTTTTGGCACAAGGTGTCCACCTCACTGTCACTTGGGTTATACTCAGTATCTGTATGTTTCATTTCATTCCAAAGGGTGGAGAGACACGCACCATTCGTCACTTTCATTACACTGAGTGGCCAGAGGTCGGTGCACCAGAGAGAGGAACTGGTTTGATTGAGATGATGGGACAGATACAGAAACAACAGCAGCAGACAGGAAACAAACCAATACTTGTTCACTGCAGGTACAATATCATCATAATGTACATACTCTGATGTGTTTGAACATTACTGATAAATATTTGAGTTTGCATCTAGATAGTCAGCCGGTATATATTGTAAATGTTCTGGTGCATCTGCAATATGACCCTTTTAACAGCGAGTTACACTTACATGAGCAAAAAGTTAAGCTCCAGATTTCTGCATTTTTAAATTATTACCACTAAACTTTCCTTTGATTGCTGTAATTTTTCCCCTAAAAAATTTCAGTGCAACATTTTACCACTTTTTTTGAACTTTTCTGTAATTGTTTTGATAATTTTGGACAAGGTGGACTTGACATTTGACTGGCTATAGTTTTTTTATCATAATTTTGGCCAAAAATCAGAAAAAAAATCAACTGCTTGGGTATATTTTATAAAGACAACAAAAATCAACTCACAAAGAGTTACAAGCAAACTAGACATTATGTTCATGTACAAGTTCTCATTTCTTACTCTTTTGTCACTCTGGCTCTTCCAAGAACACAGAGATGTTTTTAGCTCACATTTGGTATACCAATGTGAGGTAATCGTATAAGCTGAATCAGTTCATTTGCATGCCATTTGCATGTCTGTATGTATGTATGTATGTACGTATGTATGTATGTCCGTCCATGTCAAAAACAGCTAAACGGCAGAACCTACTGTCTTAGTATTTGGTGTACAGGTGCACCTAGGGCTGAAGATGTGAATTTGTTCAAATGAACTTGTCAGTGTCAAAAATATGCAAATGAGGGGAAAAAAGGAAAAACCCTGCAAATTGCTAAAACTCTGTAACCGTTGGTCAGATAGGGTTGAAACTTGGTGTGCAGGTTCCTTTAGGCATTCTAAAGTAGGTGTAAAAAATTTCGGATGAAATTTGCATGTTTCTATTTTTCAGGTAATTTTTTCAGTTTTTAGTCAAAAAATGTTTAACTCTGAAACCACTCATCTGATTGCTTTGAAAGTTGGTATACATGTTCCTCAGGATGACCTCAGTCAAGTGTATACAAATTTAATTGAAATTTTCATATTTGTAATTTTGGGGCAATTTTCCGAATTTTTGGTCAAAATTTCTTTTATTCAAGAATAACTAATCTGATAGCTTTGATATTTGGTGTATAGGTTACTAAGGTTGATCAGAATCAGTTTGATGAATATCGTGAAGATATCTTGAATTTTATATTTTTGCTGAATTGTTTGGTTACTTTTCTCATTTTAAGTAAAATTTCTTCTTCTCTGAAACCGCTAGCCCAATTGCTCTCACATTTGGATTGGACGTTTGCAAGGGTGTTATCCTTCTAATTTTTGAAATTACGACAAAATTGGAAATATTACTGTTTTGGGGCAATTTTTGTCATTTTTGGTCAAAAAATTGTAAAAAATATTTTCATTTTAAAGCCCCTGGACATACGGCTTTAAATATTTGGTGTACAGATGTCCAGGGATGACAATAGTCAGATATTTGGAAATTGTCCTGAAATATACAAATTTGTATTTTTAAGACAATTTTGTCATATTTGGTCAAGAAAACTTGTTCTCAAAATTACTTGTCTGATAGCTTTGTAATTTGGTACAAAAGTCCCGAGAGATGTTATAAGATAAATTTTCTGCTCAAAGTGTTGGGAAACCCCCAAATAGTTATATTTTAGGTAATTTTCTTTCGTGACCTTAAATGACCTACACCAACCAAGGATTTGTTGTGAGAGAGTTTTGAAGGCTGTGAACATAATTTTGTCATGTTTAATATCAATTTGTAGCAAAATTTGATCCTGAAAACAAAGCTGAGGCAAAATGTTTTCATTGCGGACTAATTTTTGCAACTTTCGCGTGTAAGACACACAAGAACTGATGAGAAATTTGGATCCAGGATAATTCCAGATGTCATAATCCCCCCCCCCCCCACAATGGAAGAAAATTTCACTATCTGTAACTGATTTAAGTGCTGTTTACATTTGAATGATAGCACTCATAGCATTAATTAAAACACACCCAAAGTTGTAAATACACTGCCAGCTGGTCTTATGTAAACATGGTCAACCAAGGGGTAGAACATTTGATATTCAGGAGGGGGTAGGGGATAGAAGATTGATGAGGTAGCATTCCTTTTTAAAAGATCCCTTTTATGTTTTTTCCCACTCTTTTTCCCCCCTCTCCATTGGTATGCATGTTTCTAAAGTTTACCTCCAGTACTTAAGTTGCAGACCTTACTTGCTTTTGTCATTCTTGTCTTTCTGGTTGATCTTCAATGGTACCCATACTGGTATGTACCAATTCTGATAAAATGTGAGCGACACCGTATAATTGCGGTATTTTTATACATATGTAGTATTTTTTTATTGACTGCTTAATGCTTCTAATCTTGCTTTCAGAAAGATGTTTTCATATTTAAGAAATGTCGTGACATGTGTATATTGTGTATTCCAGAACCTATTCACTGCCAATGTGTGTACTCTCAATTATCTGTTTCAATTACTGCTACCTACTTTGAATGCCAAAATGATAAATGACTGAATAAATTCCTATAATTGAATTCCCCACTCTTAAATATGTCTACTTTTTTTGATTATTTACATATCATCACTAAATGCTTTTAATAGTCATATTAGTAATTTCCAGTATTTTGCTTTGAGATGCCAGCTTTCACTCACAGAAAAAACAGGCTTTGACGTATCATATCATTACTGTAATATCTTCTCAGAGTGCAGATACCTTCCTATGTCTCTATGAGCGCTACGAGAAAAATCTTCAGAAACACCCGAGAATACTGCCTATAAAAGGGTTATTTCTTCCCTACATTTTGACTCGCTGAAAAAGGGAATGCATTGTCAGTTCATAGAAGCAGGGAAATGGATTCAGGGAGGGAACATACACCAACAGCCTTTATACATTAGTAAAACCCAACTTTGCAGGTATTGTTTATTTCAAGGTACAGCATATGAAATATATTACATTGGACTTCCTAGTATGCATAGATTTTTTAACCAAAGAGTACATAATCTAGACTATTTGTTGCATGTACAGTGACAATAATTTACAAATAAAGAACTGCAGTATGTAGTCAAGATGTAGGTAAAATGAAAAGGCAAAACATATCAAAGTGTAGACATTACGGTTGTTTTGAGTACTGATGGCTTGTTAGTGAAAAATAGTTTTGTAAATTAGTGACAAATATTTTTGTAAATTACAGTATTTACATCCTTGAACGTTCACCATTCTCTACAAGTAATGGTTGATATTTCTAAAAGCCCTAAATTTCTGGAAATAGGTAGCCTTTGTGTGAACAGCCTACTGTTTTGTCCCAATTATCTCAGTCACTAAACGTTACTTAAAAAACCCCAAAAGTTGTAGATCTGCAAGAGCTGATCAAAATTTTGTGGACGGAAGAAATGAGAGTTTCTTGGTGATGAGTCAGCGTTTTATTCTTGTCTTCTATTGTGTTTACTAAAAGGGTAATGACAAGACTCTGAAATGCAACTGTCGTCAAATTCCATTACAACATGTCGATTGCATGTGATGTATCATGATCATGTATTGCAACATGCAGTACATGATCTTTCCGCAATCTGCAAAAAATATTTTGGCAAAACAGCATATCAAAATTTTGGCCATGTGGTTGTTGATCTGCAAAAAATATTTTGGCAAAACAGCATATCAAAATTTTGGCCATGTGGTTGTTGCCTCATGTGTTATGTGTTATTGTTATCTTCACACATCCCAACACAAGGTCACATTCACAGAGTAAGAAGTTTGTCGTATTGAATACTGGAGAGAGAAACCCTTTTGTAGATTTTATTCTCTTCCCAACTTGCATTTGTAGCATTCTCTCAATGTTAGCAAAAAGTGGACGGAAATAGGTTTTTTGAATTTGTTGCCACGCTGAAATTTCAACAGTGACGTAAATGTCTTTAAAGTGTGAGTCCTGCCACATTTTGAGACTTTTTCGTTTGACTTGGGGCATATACTATAGTTCTGGTTGTCAATGAAATTGGTATTAATAAAACAAACATTTACACACAAACTGAAGCTTATTTGAGCGGTTTTTAGACGGTTGTATTATGTTATTTCGACGAAAACACGGGAAAAGTTGCACTTTTCGATTTCCATCATGGCGACATTTTCCGGAAATTGCCGAGCTCGCCCCGTTTTGGCGTATATAGCTGTGACGTCACTAATAGAATGGGTGATGGTGACTTCGTGCATTGACTATGGAGATAGTGATAATTTCATGAGTGAAAGCAGTGCAACTGAGAATATCATCGTCACAGAAGATATGACAAAGCTGTTCAGAATTTACAGGCCTGCAAATTTTAACAGTCGGAACCTTAACCTAAACGAGAACAAGAGCGGAACTCTTGTTGACCGCGTCGCGTCAGTGACAAGCCCACCGTGACAACAGTCAAACACACCAGTGCACTACCGTACACACAACCGCAAGCTAACAAAATATAAATATGAGTCTGGAGTTGCCATCCCACCTTATTATTACTTCTCAACACAAATTGC
>LD358993.1:57904-76644 GCA_001465055.1 Ptychodera flava | reverse complement strand
TAGGCTGTGTCTAACTCGAAAGTCTTCATATGAATTGCATGCTCTACTGTATCTAAGGAGTTGTGAAATATACACACCATAAGCTGGAGATGATGGTATATTGCTTGGAAAAAAGGGAAAGTTTATGATTTCAAAATTGAAATCGTCTCTTTTGTCATACAGCTTACTAGTATATAGTGTATTTTGTCTAATTTCAAAAAATGCGTCTAGGTATGATGCCGAGTCCACACTTTCAGTTGTTTCTTTTATTTCTAAATCATCTGGGTAGATGTGGTGTAGATAATTGGATATACCAGAATTGTTTAAACTGATGAGATCATCAATATATCTGTGGGTGTTGTTAAATCGCTTGACAATCCTTTTACACCCAGATTTCTGAAGTGATTGCATGAACTTTGCTTCATACGAATACAAAATAAGTCTGTAAGAAGTGGGGCTCAGTTTGTGCCCATTGGAATGCCTATGGTTTGCCATAAAAGAAAAGAAAATAATTGTAGAAATTTGAGAGTCCGACTATCTGCCCCGCCCGAGGCGAGTTCTACCTTAACCCGCTCGTCTACTCACCATGTCAGACGCATTGAGAGCTTTTCACTTCTTGGCATTTGAAGCCCGTTAAACTAATAAATCAAGTCGTACGAAAGTAGTTTTGATCATAATGATTACAAGTGAGCAGACAGTTTTATCGAACCATTTTGCAAGTTGTGACATCATTTTTATGATTGACACTGCCATTCGTGGGACGCGCGTGCAAGCCAAGTTGAAAAGCTGAGTAATGGATATCAATGTAGAATTAATCTCATTAGATACAGAGGCCTAAGAATCTTGAAAGCGACATGAACTGGTCAAAATCGAGTGGTATACCATTACTGGGTGTGATTTATCGCTATTATATCATAAGAGTATATTGAAATTCTGGCGTTGAACATCAAAAACGGATTTTTGCTCAAGCCGAGTGTTAGCGCGTATGCCAGCCGTGGTATATCGCGAATATACCACGGTTCTTTTCGCGTCTCGACCAATCAGATCGCTGTATTTGCGCCATCAATATAGTGGTACGATATAATTAGCGTTTTTGTTCTTGTATCGACTGTCGTTTCTTGTTCGACCAATATTGTTCATACTACGAGCGGCATCGTTTGGGAAAAGTATAGTTAAAGTTTAAATGCCAGCAATGTAGTTCATGTTCCAAATTTGCAGCCATGGTGACAAGAATAAAGATGAATATTTTAATTTGGTTTGAACGTCGAAGAATGATCAATGGAAACACATAACACATAACACATAACACATAACAGACCTGAAATGATATCAAAAGTTGTAGTTGTTACACTAGCTGCATTTAAACTTTTCTGGAAATGGGAGGAGATGTGTAACATACTAATTTTGTACGGAGGGAAACGTTAACGGTTATACACCTCTTATTTTTAACAGCCTAAAGGTATTTATTTTTGTTTACGAGTTAACTTTGTGGCTTTGATCATTACCATGTTTGCAGACCGTATGGTCACTCAGTTGATCTGCAACATGTTGATAAAGACAGATTTTCAGTGGTAAAACGTCATAAATACAAAAACACATGTAATTTGCCCGCCCCCCCCCAATAAATGCGTTTTATTCACCTGTTTTGAGTTCATATAACATGTACTTTTCTTGAACATTCTGGTGTTGTTCTGATGAAAGTATTACTTGTGCTGATCACATATTCAATGCTGCTATCAGACATGTGGCACTTTATCAAAGCTGCAACACGAGAAAGTGTACGATTGACCTATTTTTCGACTCTGAGCAGTAAGAACAAGACAATGAGAAAGGAACTGCATTGCGTTTACTCTATAGGTCAGTGCAATTAGAATCTGAGACAAAGACAGGTTACAGGGGTCAACAAAAGTATACACCAGGCTCATTTTCGTCAAATGGGGACCCGTGGCCCTAAGATTGACGGGAAACGAACCCCTCTTAAAATGTTCTTTGTGCGTCTGCGATAACAAAAAGTACTGGCTGTTTTCTCTTCCTATCAACTCTTCTATTTGCCCTCCTGTCTGTGTATCATTATGTATAATACTTATCGATGTACCTGTCCGCGAATGACAACGTGACAGGCATCTGAAATCTCTCTCTCTCTCTCTCTCTCTCTCTCTCTCTCTCTCTCTCTCTACACACACGCAGATGAAAACAGCATATGTAACCTACATCTCTCATGTCTTATAGAACACAAAACAACACACTGCAACATGGAACAGCATAGTACTGCAACGTGACAGTGTAACCAACACAACACAACACTACACTACACAACACAACACAACACAACACAACACAACACAATGCATTCACGCAGGACGGTAACCCTACTCTTGCCACCTTACGGGGAAAGGCTTCAGGACAAGGTAGGGAACTTGTACTGTGGGTAAATTTCAAGGGTAAATATGTTTAAACGTGCGTAGTCTCGGTAAATACAGTTTTCGTTTATGTCGTGAACAGCTGGGAGGCCCTGAAATTTTTTTTCCAGATCACATGAATTTAGTGTTCTTTTAAAATGAAACTGCCTAAAACTTCCTAGTCAATCCCGAATGTGCAGGGTACAGCAAAAGGTTGACACCGATTACAGCAAGGACCATATACAATATCGATAATCAGCCCCAGGTCTTAAGTTAGTTAAACGTACAAAGATTACATAATGCAATAAAAACTTCTCGTAAAAAGTAGTTTAAGCGCTGCGCGACGCTTGATAAAAAATGGGACAATAAACCGGATACAAACCGGAATGAACACCGAATAACAGGATAAAAAACACACTAAATGTGGAGCAATAAAACCGTGTGTGTTTATCCAACTATCCAGCTTTTGTTTTGCTTCTCTTCAAGTGAACAATGCATTACTAAAAAATTAACATTTTGAGACCTGGTAGCATTTACTTCACGTGACAGATACCAAAAGTATATAAATTAAGACCACCGAGGAACACTTATCATTCCAACGTTCAATTCCACAGCGAGGTTCAGAAAACTAAGCAAGCAAGATGTCCGTGAGAACAATCTACGAGCAGGTATGTTTCTTCAATTTACGTTTAGCATACAGATTTCTGTAAGATTTTACAAAGTAAAATGACTATGGTTGCTTAAAAACGCGGAGAGGAAAGCTTTGTATCAACGACAAAATGCGAACTTCGCAAAAACTTAATTTTTGTGTTGTCATAATTACAGGCTAGCATTTGACAGGTCCCCCCTAAAAGATCACGCGCGCTTCATTTCAAAATCTGCGCGTCATGGCTTTTTTTTTTGGGGGGGGGGGAGAGGGGTACATACTCATCAGTACAGCTATTCTTGATATACCTGTTTTCATGTCAGAAAATGCTAAAAAGAAAGTATTATGCAGCCAGTGAAAAAGACAATAACTGTTGCATCGATAGTGCCAAACCAGCATTGTTAGGAATAAAATAAAAAGAGAGGAAATGAAAAAAATAAAAAAGAAAAAAAGACTGCATCACTTTTACTGAATGTCAAGGACCAGCAACATTTTTAGAGGCCATATATATTGTTATTTACTTTTGAAGGTGTCACAGCTGAGTATCACTTTCTCACACACGTCCTTTCACCTGCTTTTCTGATCTGCTGCTTGTATTGACTCATTTCGCGTACTGTACAGCAAATGCAACTTTCACAAATCATGTTTGTTTTAAATTTCAAAAATCCACTTCTCTGAATAGAATTAGCGAATGGTATAGCTGTCATTCGCAGTTTAAAATATTTGTAAAGGAATGCCAGAATGATCTAAAGTTTCATCGACGAAAGTGTGAACAGCAGTCTAATACTTTCTATTTCGAGGTACTGAGTACTATAAGCACTACTTGAACTTTTTTCGCCAAATATATCCAGGGCATGTACTGTGCGGAGATATTGTATTAAGTCCATGCTATCAGAGTTTAAACATGGGCAACATTTTCCCGTTTATTCCTTAATCAGTGCCTCATGTGAGAAAGTCCTCGTACACACTTTAAACTCTTCCATGTCTCTCTCTTCTGCCAAAAGGCTGAGCTCAATGATATCAAGAACAACATCGGTGATCGAGTCTTGGTCCTGATGATTGCTGCATGGTGGCACGAACGCTCCGAGGATTTTATTCCAACTTATAAGGTAATATGGAGTGATCTGCTAATACAACAATCAGAGATCTCTAAATCGCAGATGTCTTTTGAATCATGCCATACATCCCTAATCATTGTTCCGATATTGCATGTAAGGGTCTGCTTTTTCGAAATTAAAAGTTATTATTTGTGCCAATTTTGCAACTTATAGATGCTGTTCATTCCGTGACAATGTATGTTCCTGGCAACCGTAGCCATATCGTTTGAACTTTGGTAAACTGTATTGTCACGCCGTACATTGCTTCAAATCATGAAATGTGTCTTAGTTCTCTTTCCTATTTTAATGATCGAGTTATAACATTGATTCTGATACATGTTGGATTCTTACTCCTATTTTCGCGCTCTTTTGTGTTTTACAGGCTTTTGCGCGCGAATTCCGTGCGCTAAATTTCATCAAGACGGACATTGCAGCAGCTCCGGTGAGTTTCTTTGCTTTCTACACTGGTTTTAATGTGAAGCATTGCAGTTCGACTTGTCGGTCAGATGCAGCCTTTTCGATCTCAATATCATGGATCGGTACAAATCATTGTCAGTGTATTTTCAATGTCTTACCGTAATTTTCAGATTTTCACCATGCTGTTATTTTTTTTTATATTTGCAGGGCATCGCCTCAAATTACGAAATAAATCAGATACCTTCTTTCCTGTTCTTCAGAAACGCAAATGAGGTAATATATGAAAAAATTTATTTCGCTGAAAAGATTTACGTGGATCTTACAATGAAGAGTCTGTCTTTTCATGTTATGCTTCATCGAAGATCACTTTAATAAAATCTAATCCGTCCAAAATATTACCTATTGTTCGTTATAGCTCAGCATGTGTCCGTATACTGCTTGTAGAAAAGACAAAGAAGTTACAACAAACAAACGAAAAAACCTACAAGAATACTTCCTTTTCCATTTTATCAGCCTTTCTTTAAGATAGAACGAGCCTCGGGGACATCTATTCAGACTCTCAAATTTTTACAATTCTTTTCTGACCTACCACTTGTGGGGATTCATTTTAAAGCTCTTGGTGAAAGAAAACTTTTCACCGGCTTAGTTTTTCGAAAATTTTATTTTTACTCCATAGATTGAACACAGGGATGGCGGCCATTCTGAATTTTAAATATCAGTAAATCTTGGTATTTGTTCCTCTAGTACCAAAATTTGCACGGTGGCCCCGATTTTTATGCTTGATTTAGTGAAAGAATGGCTGAAAGTTTCATTGAGGAAAGTTTGAGCAAAAGTTTAAGTCTTTCACTTTCGAGGCGCATACTACCTTAAGCCGAAACATCAAGAAAATTAGTTGTGTTTAACCGGGCCGGCTGAGAATATGTTTGAAAGTAGTTGTCGGGTCGGCGGGCGTTTCGGTTGGCGGCGGAAAGGGGAGAGGGAAAAGTACTTCATTATTGTGTTTGTCGCGTTGAAAACGAAATGCGGGTGGGCTGGGACTCGGATTCTGTCGCTTGCGGAGGTTTGCCGCTTTTGAAACGGAAGCCTATGTAGTTGTAAAAAAGCCAGCAGGAAACTTTTATGCATGTTGAGTGGAAAGAGGAAATCAAAGCAGTAGCGAGTATCTCCGGTTTCCATTAAAATTTTTATTTGTTAAACATAATTTAGCTCTTATTATATTTAAATGTAAAACAAAGGTGATTGGAATTTTCTAGAAATATGGGCGATTCTTTTGCGTTGATTAATACTCTCCTGTTGTTCTTTTATTTAGATGAAAGGAGAACGAATAGAGGGATTGGACGAAGTGGCCCTTAGAGCTACCCTGGAACGTTTGGACAAACTGTAAGCGGCGGATAGTGATGAGCGGTAACACCAAATGATGATATCGACCAATGGGATTACTCATTAACACTGAAATCTTTAGCTTTATTCCTTTGCTAAATGCATCTTTGATACATTCTTGCACATGACTCTTTCTTTCAAATGTGAATTTATTTCCCTTTGTTTATGATAGCAACTTTGATCGAGGATTACAAAATCAAAACGCTAAAACAACTTCTGTTTTCTACTTTGAATGATGGGAACCGTACCTTTTTATCTTGAACGACCAAAACACTTGTTTCTGAAATAAAGTTGCTCTTAATATCTGGATATTTTGTCACTGATAATTCATTTGTAGTTAGCCACCTAACAACTTTTCTGTTTCTCTCTACAAATCTGTACTTCTCTGCCGACGTTTTATCTTTCGTTTTCGGAACTAAAACTTAACCACGAGGTCAACAATTTAAGCTGAATTTAAAGTAATCCAACATTAACTAAATCGACCATGTTGTCCAAAGAAGTTCCTTGGCCGCAGTATTGATTTTTGCAATCTGTGATGAAGTACAATCGATGACCCTGGCAAATAGAGGTTAACAGAGTCATCACGATGGCTATTTACAATGTTCGTGTAAACCGGACTAGAGTTTAAAATGTGTTTTTGTTATTTATTTACTTCAGAATATTGTGTGTCCAAGCATTTCATTTTTTCTGACTGGTAAAAGATTTTTAGGATTCAACACTTATGTAAGTCAATCGTCGAAGAGTTATTGGAGATATGTTCGAATCCCGTGAAATCACATGGTATCGATGTGAAAGCGTCTTGTCTGTCTTAGATTTGAGAATTTACGGAATAATAGGAATATGAAACCCCCGAAAGTTATTTGAGTGTTGGAGATGGGGATTGAAAACATTTTGGTTCCTGTCACACAAAGAATCAGCATATTTTCTGGTACACTGTTTGGATGATTTATTTTTTTTAAATTTTTTTAATCAGTGTATCATCCAACAGGCGTTAGCCCAATTACAGGATGAGGTATGCATAACCCACTAACCCCCAATGGAGCACTGAGGAGTAAAGTGCCTTGCTCAAGGGCACAACACCGTGCTGGAGTCTCGAACTCACCATCCTCCGACAGTGAGTCCGTTACTATGGACCTGCTGGGTCTTGAACCGGGTCTCGAACTCACCACCCTCTGATAGTGAGTCCGTTACCCTAACCACTTGGCCACGGTGCCTCCAATGTTAATGTTAAAGGGGAAGTTACAGGACCGTGGGCGGGCAATAAGGGGATTACTGATGGCGAAGACATTTGAATTTTTGAATTCTCGAAACACGGCTTTGGCCGTATGATAAATTTGAATAACCATGATGGGCACTTTCGTGACATACGCAAAGAGGGGTCAAATGGTCGTACAGGAAACACAATTTGAAACACATGCATTCTCCGACAAAAAGGAACATTTTTTCGACTTAAATTTAGTGGCTATATATATATAAATATATATATATATATATATATATTCACAGACATCGTGTGCGAGATGTAATGACAATGAACACCTGAAACATGGCAAAATTATGGGATTCTGGGACCAAACGAAGCACGTCCGATCAGCAACGTGGGTTTTGTACATTTGCATGGATCTACGATAATCCGGCTTTTATAGGGGAAGTTACTGTTAAATGAAGTGATAATCGTATCCATTTATGCTTACAGCTCAAATAAACGCAATCTAATCGCTGAAGCGCTAAGGTTCAATAAATGGTGAGAGTGAATAGATCTGGTTTTCGAAATTCGTTAGAATAACAGAGGGAGGAAAGGAATTTCTCTGTATATGGTTTATAGATCATCTCATTAATATTTGCCTAAAATAAAAAAATGCATTTGAGCTTTTATAAAATGAGCATGAATAGTTTAATTCTACCTTTCTAAATGATGTGTCACCCTACCCGTGTCGCATCGGGTTATGCTCAGCTCTACTCCAACCAGTTCTCAATCTACAAAATAAGTTAGTACGGCTGATCACTTTTTACAGATTCCCGTACTCATACTCATATATTTTTCAACTCGCAATACATCTCGGTATTAGTTGGACAGAGTATATTTAACTCGGACCTTCTGATCCAATGAATTTTTGCTAAAACTTGCAGTAATATTGTCAGCAGTTGTAATTTCAAATGTGATAAAATGAGAGCCTACACTAAGGCGCAACGAATCGTGAAAGTAAAGTATGATTTCGGCAATTTCTCATGTTAGGGTAATATACTATAAAAACGATTTTGTTACGAATGGTGTATGTCATGGGGTTTTTCTCTGATGTGAAAACATGTCGCTTCACCTAGCCAGCGTAAATAAAAGTAGGACAGAGAATTCAGTTTCGCTCAAATTAGCTTTCGTTTTCGTCTAGTCGGGTTATCTCATGATGGTGACAAACACTACTATACTGTACATGCCCGGTCCCGCTTTTGAGGTCAGTAAATCCGACATGCAGTAATTGGTGGAGAACAAATAGGAAAGCTTCAAGTGGCAAATTTTAGAGATCAAATACACATTTGGAAGTGCTACCAAAGTACTGTGAGCCACGATACGACAAATATAAAAGTACAAGTGGAATGTCGGAGAAGGGATATTATTAAGATGATGATGATAATGATGATGATGATGATGATGATGATGATGATGGTGATGATGATGATGATGATGATGATGATGATGATGATGAGGGTGGGAGGAGAAGAAAGGAGATGGTCAGATGAATTTTAAGGTCACAACTAAAGACAGAAAGATAACCTTATTGTTATGGCTTTTATGACTCGACATTTATCATGAAAATTATCAAAATGAGTACAAATTTAATGTGCGCTCAACTTTTTTAGTTGCTGGCCACTTTCGAAAGATATACTAGTACACTATTGTTTGCGACGTTACCCATAAAAAGCGTTACTTTTATCTTGTTAAAAAGTATTTTCCTGTTTTCAACAGCTATTTAACGCAAATCTTTGCAAGTTTCATCTTTCTTTATCGACATCATAATAGTAACCATTTGGTTATTTCGGTCCCTGGGAAATTTTCTGATGTATTTTACTGATCATATACCGTCACCTACAAATTTACCCATCACGTGCTCGTTTCGGTTGAAAACGAAAGAGAAAATATCGTGACGCAAAAACATACTTTCTCTGCTCTTCAATTTTCCAATGTAAACGTCGTCTGAAGTAAAGATTGACATTGTAGTTCACACTGTACGGCCTGTTCTTGGCAGATTTTTAAACTTTAATCAGTGGTGCATACATATAGCCGTTTCGTATGCTCAAGGTGATGGTTTCATACATGGGCATCCAAGTGTTCAAACACGACGATGAATGTTTTGGTTGCCACGCAGGAAAAGTGATGAGCTGTAGAAATGTGTTTCTTATGGAGAATTCCTGTTATCCTCTGTTAAGGAAGGAAACGTTTATCCGAAGCCGCCAATTTTTCTAATGAATGTAATTCAAAACAATGGACAATAGCGAACCTATAAAATTCAAAGTCGAGACAGTGATCATCGAAGGTACAGGCCCAAAAGTTTCTTTGGGACCTTTCTCAAGAACTGCATTTCTAAGTTTTTGTCACTAAATTTCTACACAATATGTCGTTGAAATTCAAGCTTCTTTCTTAGTTGAAATCAAGGAATTTGTTGATACATAGAAAGTTTATCAGTAAGACAACGAGCTGGCATCTCGAAATCACATGACCAATACATTGTTACATTTACGCACTTTTTTACTAGTGATATGCTAACCCCTTCCCTCCCCACTGGTATGACAACTAGCATTTGCACTCAGCGATTTAATACGAAATGCATCAGGGCAGACTCAAAACAACCTGCATGTATTCAGAGTGATGAAACCGGACTATGTTGAAAGCTTGCAATCGACTTTAGGACACCGATGGATTGTCAAAGCAATACAGGACGAAGGTGCACATACGACACAAAATATCCAAACATCACGCTATCATCATCATCATCATCACCAACTTCACCACCACCATCACAACCACCACCACCATCACCACCACCATCATCATCATTATCATCATCATCATCGTCACCATCCTCCTCCTCCTCCTCCTCGTCCTCCTCCTCCTCATCACATTATCATCATCATCATCATCATCATCATCATCATCATCATCAAAAGCAACAACAACAACAACAACAACAACAACAACAACAACAAAATCATCACTGACGTCGTTATCGTCTTTCTCTTCATCTTCATCAATTTTATGATCGAAAATATTCTAAACTTGCATGAGCCATTTTCAATGCGAACTATGACGCAAAATACAGCTGGCCCAAAAGAACAATGTGGCTAGTGTAAAAAGGAATCATTATGTTAATTACCGAACAGGAGAAAGCTAAATCGAAAACAACAATACTCACAAGTGTTGTTTGCTATTTTAATCATGGAGTATTTTCTGATATTATTGGGTGATCTGAAATTTCCGTAATCGTAATATCATAGGTAGAACAAGACCCTGCTCCTGTATTGGGCAAAACGAAAACACATGATATATTGTAAAACTTATTATATTACCATGCCCTGTCCATCGCATTTTAGTTGGTCGACCTTAACCATGTGGCCGACCACAAATACGCAATAATGGTTCGTATGTGCCCGTGAATATGAATAATATCGTAAACATCGTAACTTTTCAGCTAAAACGTAAATAATAAGTTTTACAAAGATCATAATCAATCACAAAATTAAAACGGAAAACTTGTGGGCCAAGTTGAGACACTTTTTTGAAAAAATCTCCGGATTTGCAAACTTTTACAGCGCGCGCACTACTCACTGACAAGTTCCGGGGCCCTGTAGTCGTTTGCGTGACAGATACCAAAAGTATATAAATTAAGACAACCGAGGAACACTTATCATTCCAATGTTCAATTCCACAGCGAGTTCAGAAAACTAAACAAGCAAGATGTCCGTGAGAACAATCTACGAGCAGGTATGTTTCTTCAATTTAGCATTTAGCGTTTAGCGTTTAGCATGCAGATTTCTGTAAGATTTTACAAAGTAAAATGACTATGGTTGCTTAAAAACGCGGAGAGGAAAGCTTTGTATCAATGACAAAATGTGAACTTCGCGAAAACTTAATTTTCGTGTTGTCATAATTACGGGCTAGCATTTGATAGGTCACCCCAAAAAGATCGTTTCTNNNNGGGGTACATACTCATCAGTAGAGCTGTCCTTGATATCCCTGTTTGCATGTCCGAAATGCTAAAAGGAAAGTATTATGTAGCCAGTCAAAAAGACAACAACTGTTGCATCGATAGCGCCAAACCAGAGAAAAAATGAAATGAAAAAAAGAAAAAAGAAAAACAAGAAAAAAACCCCGCGTCGATGCACCACTTTTACTGAATGTCAAGGACCTGAAACATTTTCGGAGGCCATATATATTGTTATTTACTTTTAAAGGTGGAATAGCTTAGTATCACTTTCTCGCACACACGTCCTTTCACCGGCTTTCCTGGTCTGCTGCTTGTATTGACTCATTTCGCGTACTGTACAGCAAATGCAACTTTCACAAATCGTGTTTGTGTGAAATTTCAAAAATCCACTTCTCTGAATACAATTAACGAACGGTATAGCTGTCATTCGCATTTTAAAATATTTGTAAAGGAATACCAGATTGATCTAAAGTTTCATCGACGAAAGTGTGAACAGCAATCTAATACTTTCTGTTTCGCGTTGCTGAGTAATTTAAGCACTACTTGAACTTTTTTCGCCAAATATATCCAGGGCATGTACTGTGCGGAGATATTGTATTAAGTCCATGCTATCAGAGTTTAAACATAGGCACCATTTTCCCGTTTACTTCTCAATCAGTGCCTCATGTGAGAAATTCCTCGTACACACTTTAAACTCTTCCATGTCTCTCTCTTCTGCCAAAAGGCTGAGCTTAATGACATCAAGAACAACATCGGTGATCGAGTCTTGGTCCTGATGATTGCCGCATGGTGGCACGAACGCTCTGAGGATTTTATTCCAACTTATAAGGTAATATGGAGTGATCTGCTAATACAACAATCAAAGATCTCTAAATCGCAAAATGTCTTTTTAATCATGCCATACATCCCTAATCATTGTTCCGATATTGCATGTAAGGGTCTGCTTTTTGAAATTAAAATTTATTATTTGTGCCATTTTTGCAGCTTAGATGCTGTTCATTCCGTGACCACGTATGTTCCTGGCAACCGTAACCATATCGTTTGAACTTTGGTCAACTGTATTTTTTGACGCCGTTCATTGCTTCATGTGTGTTAGTTCTGTTCCTATTTAAATGATCAAGTTATAACATGAATTTTAACGCATGTTGGTTTCTTACTCCTATTTTCGCGCTTTTTTGTGTTTTATAGGCTTTTGCGCGCGAATTCCGTGCGCTGAATTTCATCAAGACGGACATTGCAGCAGCTCCGGTGAGTTTCTTTGCTTTCTACACAGTCCTTAGTGTGAAGGCATTGCAGTGCTACTTGTCTGTCAGATGCCGCCTTTTCGATCTCAATATCATTGTCAGTGTATTTTCAATGTCTTACCGTAATTTTTAGATTTTCACCATGCTTTTATTTTTTTAAATTTGCAGGGCATTGCCTCAAATTACGAAATAAATGAAATACCTTCCTTCCTGTTCTTCAGAAACGCAAATGAGGTAATATATGAAAAAAATTGATTTCGCAGAAAAGAATTACGTGATTCTTACAATGAAGTCTGTCTTTTCATATTATGCTTCATCGAAGATAACTTTAATAAAATCTAATTCGTCCAAAATATTACCTATTGTTCTTATAGCTCAGCATGTGTCGGTTTACTGCTTTTAGAAAAGAAAAATAAGTTGCAACAAAGAAGGGAAAAACCTACAAGAACACTTCCTTTTCCATTTTATCAGCCTTTCTTTAAGATAGAACGCGCCTTGGGGACAGATACTCAGACTCTCAAACTTTTACAATTCTTTTCTGATCTACCACTTGTAGGTATTCATTTTGAAGCTCTTGGTGAAAGAAAACTTTTCACCGGCTTAGTTTTTTGAAAATCGAAAATTTTATTTTTACTCCATAGATTGAACACAGGGATGGCGGCCATTCTGAATTTAAAATATCAGTAAATCTTTGGTATTTGTTTCTCTAGTACCAAAATTTGCCCGGTGACCCCCGATTTTTATTCTTGATTTAGTGAGACAATGGCTGAAAGTTTCATAGAGGAAAGTTTGAGAAAAAGTTTAAGTTTTTCTCTTTCGAGGCGCATACTACCTTAAGCCGAAATATCAAGAAAATTAATTGTGTTTAACCGTACCGGCTGAGAATACGTTGGAAAGTAGTTTTCGGGTTGGCGGGCGTTTCAGTTGGCGGCGGAAAGGGGAGAGGGAAATGGAACTTGATTGCTGTGTTTGTCGCTTTGGAAAACAATGTGGATGGGCTAGGACTTTGATTCTTGCGGAGGTTTGCCACTTTTGAAACGGAAGCCCATGTAGTTGTAAAAAAGCCAGCGGGAAACTTTTATGCATGTTGAGTGGAAAGAGGGAATGCAGTAGCGAGTATCTCCCGGTTTCCTTAAAAATTTTAATTTGTTCAACATACCTTACCTCTTATTATATTTAAATGTAAAACAAAGGTAATTAGAATTTTCTAGAAAGTGGGCAATTCTTTGGCGTTGATTAATACTCTCCTGTTGTTCTTTTATTTAGATGAAAGGAGAACGAATAGAGGGATTGGACGAAGCGGCCCTCAGAGCTACCCTGGAACGTTTGGACAAACTGTAAGCGGTGGATAGTCATGAGCGGTAACACCAAATGATGACATCGACCAATGGGATTACTCTTTAATACCGAAAACTTTAGCTTTATTCCTTTGCTAAGTGCATCTTTGTTGCATTCTTGTACATGACTCTTTCTTTCAAATTGAATTTATTTCCCCTTCTTCATAATAACAACTTTGATTGAGGATTACAAAAGCAAATCGCTAAACTTTTGTTTTTACTTTGAATGATCGAAAGCGTACTTTTTAATCTTGAATGACCACAACACTGGTCTCTGAAATAAAGTCGTTCTTAATATCTGGATATTTTGTCATTGGTAATTCATTTGTAGATTGTTAGCCACTCAACAACTTTTCTGTTTCTGTCTGCATCTCTATACTTCTCTGCCGACGGTTTTTTCTTTCGTTTAACCACGAGTTAAACAATTTAACCCTTTGAGCGCCGTAATTTTTCCCACCAAATTTAACAATTTTATGAATTTTTCTGTAATTGTTTCATAATTTTTGACCAAATGGACATCGCATTTCATTGGCTACACTTTTTTTTCTCAAAATTTCGGCAAAAATCTGAGAAAAATTGACCGGGTTTATTTTATAAAGGTGACAAAAATAGACTTTGGCACTCAAAGCGTTAAGCTGAATTTAATGTAATCCGACAACAATAATAATCTACCATGTTGTCCAAAGAATTTGTCAGGCCACAGTATTGAATTTTGTAATCTGTGTTGAGGTACAATCGATGAACCTGGCATAAATAGTGGTTAACAAGTCACCAGGATGAATATTTACAATGTTCGTGTAAACCGAACTGAGTTTGAAATGTGTTTTTGTTGTTTATTTACTTCAGAATATTGTGTGTCCAAGCATTTCATTTTTTCTGACTGGTAAAAACTTTTGAGGATTCAACATTTATTTAAGTCACTCGTCGAAGAGTTATTGGCGATATGTTCGAATCCCGTGAAATCACACGGTATCGATGTAAAAGCATCTTGCGGGTCTTAGATTTGAGAATTTACGGAATAACAGGAATATGAAACCCCGAAAGTTATTTGAGTGTTGGAGATTAGGGAATGGAAAACATTTTGGTTCCTGCTTCACAAAGAATCAGCATATTTTCTGGTACACTGTTTGGATGATAATGTTAAAGGGGAAGTTACAGGACCGTGGGCGGACAATAAGGGGATTACTGATGGCGAAGGCATTTGCATACTCTGGACGGGAGTTTCTGAATTCTCATAACATGGCTTTGACCGCGTGATAAGTTTGAATAATCATGATGGGCACTTTCGTGACATATGAAAAGAGGGGTCAAATGGTCATACAGGGAAAACATTTTGAAACACATGCGTTCTCCGACAAAAAAGGAATATTTTTTCAGTTTCTTTTCGACTTAAATTTAGTGGCTATATATTCACAGACATCGTATGCGAGATTCACTGACAATGAACGCCTGAAACATGGCAAAATTATGGGCTTCTGGAACCGAACAGAGCACGTCCGATCAGTAACGTGGGTTTTTACATTTGTATACATCTACGATAATCCGGCTTTTATAGGGGAAGTTCCTGTTTGAAAGTAAAAAGATAATCGTATCCATGTATGCTTAAAGCTCAATTAAAAGCGTTCTAATCGCTCAAGCGCTAAGGTTCAATAAAAGAGTGAATTGATCTGTTTTTCGAAATTCGTAAGAATAACAGACAGGGGGAAAGGAATTTCTCTGTATGTGGTTTTTAGATCATCTCATTAATATTTGCCTGAAATAAAAAATGCATTTGGGAGCTTTTATAAAATTACTAGGATGAATAGTTTAATTTTACATGATGTGTCACCCTACCCATGTTGCGTTGTGTTATACTCAATTTTACTCCAACCCGTTCTCAACCTACAAAATAAGTTATTACGGTTTATCACTTTTTCAGATTTCCGTACTCATACTCGTATATTTTTCAACTCGCAATACATCTCGGTATTATTTGGCAGAGTATATTTAACTCGGAACTTCTGCTTAAATCGAATCTAACCAAATTTTGCTAAAACTTGCAGTAATATTGTCAGCAGTTGTAACTTCGAATTTGATAAAATGAGAGCTTACGCTAAGGCGCAACGAATCGTGAAAGTAAAGTATGATTTTGGCAATTTCTCATGTTAGGGTAATATACAATAAAAATGATTTTTGGTACGAATGGTGTATGTCTTAGGATTTTTCTCTGATGTGAAAACATATCGCCCCATCTAGCTAGCGTAAATAAAAGTAGGACAGAGAATTCAGTTTCGCTCAAATTAGCTTTCGTTTTCGTCGAGTCGGGTTATCTCATGATGGTTACAAACACTACTATACTGTACATACATGTCCGGTCCCGCTTTTGAGGTCAATAGATCAGACATGCAGTAATTGGTGGAGAACAAATAGGAAAGCTTCAAGTGGCAAATTTTAGAGATCAAATACGAATTTGGAAGTGCTACTAAAGTACGATGAGCCACGATACAAAAAACATAAAAGTGCAAGTGGAATGTCGGATAAGGGATATTATTTGGATGATGATGATGATGATGATGATGATGATGATGATGATGATGATGGGAGGAGAAGAAAGGAGATGGTCAGATGAATTTTAAGGTCAAGGGTAAAGACAGAAAGATAACATTATTGTTATGGCTTTTATGACTCGACATTTATCATGAAATGAGTACAAATTTAATGTGCGCTCAGCTTTTTAAGTTGTTGGCGACTCTCGAAAGATATCCTGGCATACTACTATTTGCAACGTTACCGATTAAAAGTGTTACTATTATCTTGTTAAAGAGTGTTTTCCTGTTTTCAAAAACTTTTTAACGCGAATCTTCGCAAGTTTCATCTTTCTTTAACGACATCATAATAGTAACCGTTTGGTTATTTCGGTCCTTGGGAAATTTTCTGATGTATTTTACTTATCATTTACCGTCACCTGCAAATTTACCCATCACGTGCTCGTTTCGGTAGAAAACGAAAGAGAAAATATCGTGACCCAAAAACATACTTTCTCTGCTCTTCAAGTTTCCAATGTAAACGTCGTCTGAAGTAAAGATTGACACTGCAGTTTGTTCCTGGCAGATTTTTAATCTTTAATCAGTGGAGCATACATGTAGCCGTTTCGTATGCTCAAGGTGATGGTTTCATACATGGGCATCCAAGTGTTCAAACACGACGATGAATGTTTTGGTCGCCACGCAGGAGAAGTGATGAGTCGTAGAATATTTTTTCTTATGGAGAATTCCTGTAATCCTCTGTTAAGGAAGGGAACATTAATCCGAAGCCTCCAATAGCGAACCTATCATTAACATATAAAATTCATCGTCGACACAGTGATCATCGAAGGTACAGGCCCGAAAGTTTCTTCGGGACTTTTCTCAAGAATTGCATTTCTAAGTTTTTGTCGCTAAATTTCTACACAATACCTCGGTGAAATTCAAGCTTCTTTCTTAGTTGAAATCAAGGAATTCGTTGATAAATAGAAAGTTTATCAATAAGACTTCATAGTTTGGCAGTTACGAGTTGGTATCTCGAAACCACATAACCGATACATACATTGTAAGTTACATTTACGCACTTTACCAGTAATATGCTGACCCCTCCCCTCTCCGTCCCAGTGGTACGAGTAATATTTGCATTCAGTGATTGCATACGAAATGCACAAGGGCACACTCAAAACATGTAACCTACATGTATTCGGAGTGATGAAACTGGACTATGTTGAAAGCTTGCTATCGACTTCAGGACTCCGATGGATTGTCAAAGCAATACAGGACGAAGGTGCACATACGACACAAAATATCCAAACATCACGCTATCATCATCATCATCATCATCATCATCATCATCATCATCATCGTCGTCGTCGTCGTCGTCGTCGGCGTCGTCATCACCACCATCACCACCACCACCATCATCATCATCATTATCATCATCATCGTCACCATCCTCCTCCTCCTCCTCCTCCTCCTCCTCCACCTTATCATCATCATCATCATCATCAAAAGCAACAACAACAACAACAGCAACAACAACAACAACAACAACAACAACAACAACAAAATCATCACTGACGTCGTCGTCATCTTTCTCTTTATCTTCAAAATTTTATGATCGGAAATATTCTAAACTTGCATGAGCCATTTTCAATGTGAACCATGACGCAAAATACAGCTGGCCCAAAAGAACAACGTGGCTAGTGTATAAAGGAATGGTAATTCCCGAACAGGAGAAAGCTAAATTGAAAACAACAATGCTCACAAGTGTTGTTTGCTATTTTATCATGGAGTATTTTCTGATATTAGTGGGTAATCTGAAATGTCCATAATCGTAATGTCATAGGTAGAACAAGACCCTGCTCCTGTATTGGGCAAAACGAAAACAGATGATATATTGTAAAGCTTATTATATTACCATGCCCTGTCCATCGCATTTTAGTTGGTCGAGCTGATCCATGTGACCGACCACAAATACGCAATAATGGTTCGTTTATGTGCCCGTGAATATTATCGGAAACATCGTAACTTTTCAGCTAAAACGTAAATTATAAGGTTTACAAAGATCTTAATCAATCACAAAATTAAAACGGAAAACTTGTGGGCCAAGTTTAGACACTTTTTTGAAAAAAATCTCCGGATTTGAAAACTTTTACAGCGCGCGCACTACTCACTGACAAGTTCCGGGGCCACGTAGTCGTTCGCGTGACAGATACCAAAAGTATATAAATTAAGACAACCGAGGAACACGTATCATTCCAATGTTCAATTCAACAGCGAGATCCAGAAAACTAGACAAGCAAGATGTCCGTGAGAACAATCTACGAGCAGGTATGTTTCTTCAATTTACGTTTAGCATGCATATTTCTGTAAGATTTTACAAAGTAAAATGACTATGGTTGCTTAAAAACGCGGAGAGGAAAGCTTTGTATCAATGACAAAATTTGAACTTCGCGAAAACTTAATTTTGGTGTTGTCATAATTACGGGCTGGTCAACGCGCTCGTCATTTCAAAATCTGCGCGTCATGGCTTTTTCGC
>LD358993.1:46857-57899 GCA_001465055.1 Ptychodera flava | reverse complement strand
GGGTCATACTCATCAGTAGAACTATCCTTGATATCCCTTTTTGCATGTTCGAAAATGCTAAACAGAAAGTATTATGCAGCCAGTGAAAAAGACAATAACTGTTGCATCGATAGTGCCAAACCAGAGAAGAAATGAAGAATAGAAAAAAGAAAAAAAGAAAAAAACGCGTCGATGCATCACTTTTACTGAATGTCAAGGACAAGAAACATTTTTGGAGGTCATATATATTGTTATTTACTTATGAAGGTGGAATAGCTTAGTATCACTTTCTCGCACACACGTCCTTTCACCTGCTTTTCTGATCTGCTGCTTGCATTGACTCATTTCACGTACTGTACAGCAAATGCAACTTTCACAAATCGTGTTTGTGTGAAATTTCAAAAATCCACTTCTCTGAATACAATTAACGAACGGTATAGCTGTCATTCGCATTTTAAAATATTTGTAAAAGAATACCAGATTGATCTAAAGTTTCATCGACGAAGTGTGAACAGCAGTCTAATACTTTCTATTTCGAGGTACTGAGTACTGTAAGCACTACTTGAACTTTTTTCGCCAAATATATCCAGGGCATGTACTGTGCGGAGATATTGTATTAAGTCCATGCTATCAGAGTTTAAACATGGGCAACATTTTCCCGTTTATTCCTTCAGTGCCTCATGTGAGAAATTCCTCGTACACACTTTAAACTCTTCCATGTCTCTCTCTTCTGCCAAAAGGCTGAGCTTAATGATATCAAGAACAACATCGGTGATCGAGTCTTGGTCCTGATGATTGCTGCATGGTGGCACGAACGTTCGGAGGATTTTATTCCAACTTATAAGGTAATATGGAGTGATCTGCTAATACAACAATCAGAGATCTCTAAATTGCAGAATGTCTTTTTAATTATGCCATACATCCGTAATCATTGTTCCGATATTGCATGTAAGGGTCTGATTTTTTGAAATGAAAAATTATTATTTGTGCCAATTTTGTAGCTCAGATGCTGTTCATTCCGTGACCACGTATGTTCCTGGCAACCGTAGCCATATCGTTTGAACTTTGGTCAACTCTATTTTCACGCCGTTCATTGCTTCGAATAATGAAATGTGCCTTAGTTCTGTTTCCTATTTTAATGATCAAGTTATAACATGGATTTTGATGCATGTTGGATTCTTACTCCTAATTTGGCGCTTTTTTGTGTTTTACAGGCTTTTGCGCGCGAGTTCCGTGCGCTGAATTTCATCAAGACGGACATTGCAGCAGCTCCGGTGAGTTGATTTGCTTTCTACAGTGGCTTTAATGTGAAGCATGCGCAGTTCGACTTGTCAGTCAGATGCCGCCTTTTCGATCTCAATATCATAGATCGGTACAAATCATTGTCAGTGTATTTTCAATGTCTTACTGCAATTTTCAGATTTTCACCATGCTTTTATTTTTTTTTATATATTTGCACGGCATTGCCGCAAATTACGAAATAAATCAGATACCTTCCTTCCTGTTCTTCAGAAACTCAAATGAGGTAATATATGAAAAGAAATTGATTTCGCAGAAAAGATTTACGTGGATCTTACAATGAAGAGTCTGTCTTTTCATGTTATGCTTCATCGAAGATCACTTTAATCAAATCTAATCCGTCCAAAATATTACCTATTGTTCGTTATAGCTCAGCATATGTCGGTATACTGCTTGTAGAAAAGACAAAGAAGTTGCAACAAAGAAGGGTAAAACCTACAAGAATACTTCCTTTTCCATTTTATCAGCCTTTCTTTAAGATAGAAAGCGCATTGGGACAGATACTCAGACTCTCAAACTTTTACAATTCTTTTCTGATCTACCACTTGTCGGGGTTCATTTTAAAGCTCTTGGTGTAAGAAAACTTTTTTACTTTCTTAGTTTTTTTCGAAAATCGAAAAGTTTATTTTTACTTCATAGATTTACCACAGGGATGGCGGCCATTCTGAATTTAAAATATCAGTAAATCTTTGGTATTTGTTTCTCTAGTACTGAAATGTGCACGGTGACCCCCTATTTTTATGCTTGATTTAGTGAGACAATGGCAGAAAGTTTAATTGAGGAAAGTTTGAGCAAAAGTCTAAGTCTTTCACTTTCGAGGCGCATACTACCTTAAGCCGAAACATCAAGAAAATTAGTTGTGTTTAACCCTACCGGCTGAGAATATGTTGGAAAGTAGTCTCGGGTTGGCGGGCGTTTCGGTTGGCGGCGGAAAGGGGAGAAGGAAATGGAACTTGATTGCTGTGTTTGTCGCTTTGAAAAAAATGTGGATGGGCTGGAACTTTTATTCTGTCGCTTGCGGAGGTTTGCCGCTTTTGAAACGGAAGCCCATGTAGTTGTAAAAAAGCCAGCAGGAAAATTTTCTAGAAAGTGGGCGGTTTTTTTGCCAGTTGATTTATTCTCCTGTTGTTCTTTTATTTAGATGAGAGGAGACCGAATAGAGGGATTGGACGAAGCGGCCCTCAGAGCTACCCTGGAACGTTTGGACAAACTGTAAGCAGTGGATAGTGATGAGCGGTAACACCAAATGATGACATCGACCAATGGGATTACTCATTGATACCGAAATCTTTAGCTTTATTCCTTTGCTAAGTGCATCTTTGTTGCATTCTTGCACATGTCTCGTTCTTTCAAATTGAATTTATTTCCCTTTGTTCATAGTAGCAACTTTGATCGAGGAATACAAAAGAAAATCGCTAAAACAATTTTTGTTTTCTACTTTAAATGATGGAAACCGTACTTTTTTATCTTGAACGACCACAACACTTGTTTCTGAAATAAAGTTACTCTTAATATCTGGATATTTTGTCACTGGTAATTCATTTGTTGTTAGCCACTGAATAACTTTTCTGTTTCTGTCTGCAAATCTGTACTTCTCTGCCGACGTTTTTTTCTTCGCTTCCGGAACTAAAACTTAACCACGAGGTCAACAATTTAAGCTGAATTTAATGTAATCCAACATTAACTAAGTCGACCATGTTGTCGAAAGAAGTTTCTAGGCCGCAGTATTGATTTTTGCGATCGGTGATGAAGTACAATCGATGACCCTTGCATATAAAGAGGTTATCAAATCACCAAGATGAATATTTACAATGTTCGTGTAAACCGCACTGAGTTTAAAATGTGTTTTTTGGTGATTTATTTACTTCAGAATATTGTGTGTCCAAGCATTTCATTTTTTCTGACTGGTAAAAGATTTTGAGAATTCAAAACTTATGTAAGTCTCTCGTCGAAGCGTTATTGGAGATATGTTCGAATCCCGTGAAATCACACAGTATCGATGTAAAAGCGTCTTGCGGGTCTTAGATTTGAGAATTTACGGAATAACAGGAATATGAAACCCCCGAAAGTTATTTGAGTGTTGGAGATGGGGATTCAAAACATTTTGGTTCCTGTCACACAAAGAATCAGCAGATTTTCTGGTACAATGTTTGGATGATAATGTTAAAGGGGAAGTTACAGGACCGTGGGCGGACAATAAGGGGATTACTGATGGCGAAGGCATTTGCATACTCTGGGCTGGAGTTTTTGAATTCTCATAACATGGCTTTGACCGTATGATAAATTGGAATAATCATGATGGGCACTTTCGTGACATATGCAAAGAGGGGTCAAATGGTCATATAGGGAAAACATTTTGAAACACATGCGTTCTCCGACAAAAAAGGAACATTTTTTCAGTTTCTTTTCGACTTAAATTTAGTGGCTATATATTCACAGACATCGTATGCGAGATTCAATGACAATGAACGCCTGAAACATGGCAAAATTATGGGCTTCGGGGACCAAACAGAGCACGTCCGATCAGCAACGTGGTTTTTTTTTACATTTGTATACACCTACGATAATCCGGCTTTTATAGGCGAAGTTCCTGTTTAAAGAAAAGTGATAACCGTCCATTTATGCTTACGGATCTATTAAAAGCGATCTAATCGCTCAAGCGCTACGCTTCAATAAATGAGTGAATTGATCTATTTTTCGAAATTCGTAAGAATAATCCAATAGGGGAAAGAAATTTTTCTGTATATGGTCTATAGATCATCTCATTTATATGCCTGAAATAAAAAAATTCATTTGAGCTTTCATAAAATTGGCATGAATAGTTTAATTTTACCTTTCGAAGTGATGTGTCACCAAACTCATGTCGCGTTGGGTTATACCAAACTTTACTCCATCCCATTCTCAACCTACAAAATAAGTTATTACGGTTTATCACTTTTTCAGATTTCCGTACTCATACTCGTATATTTTTCAACTCGCATTATAATATGCTTGTCTGGAATCCGGCAATCTGATTGGCTGGAGCCGGGGTTTATATTCTCAACAAGAAGACCTGCGCGCCGCGTAACATTTTTGAGCTCGCGCAAATTTCGAACGCCAACTTGAGATAATGTCGAACAAGTCTATGGCTTCAGATTGATTTTGATTGTTAAATTTTAGTCTAGTGCAGCTTGACGAACCAACATATGAAGAGTTTCAGGCTGTAAGCAGCGGAGGCTATGTAACAACAACATAATTTTTTAAAGTTTTATGAGCGGTTTTGGAGTAAAATTCTTCTAATCACGATATCGATCCTTCGCGTAACCGTATTTTATGAATTCAAATGTGCACGCGCGCGCGTTCTGAAACATTCTTTTTTCGAGTTTGTATGAGGCAGGGCGCTCCGCGATCCTGAACTCTCGTTCCAACTTCGGCCCTAAATAACGAAATTGTCCCCTTGTTTTTAACTTAAGCATATAATAATGAGGTTATAAACGGTGCGCTCGGGTATTTGGTTGCGGATATAAGACCTCTGGGGTGAAAATTAGCATATTTGGGTGAAATAATCACCTCGCTTCGCTCGGTGATTATTTCCCGCCGAATATGCTAATTTTCACCCCAGAGGTCTTATATTCGCAACCAAATACCCTCGCTTGCCGTTTATAACCTCTAAATACATCTCGGTATTATTTGGACAGAGTATATTTAACTCGAAACTTCTGCTCAAGTCGATTCTAACCAAATTTTGCTAAAACGTGCAGTAATTTTGTCAGCAGTTGTAATTTCAAATTTGATAAAATGAGAGCTTACGCTAAGGGGCGACGAATCATGAAAGTAAAGTATGATTTCGGCAATTTCTCATGTTAGGGTAATATACAACAAAAACTATTTTTGGTACGAATGGAGTATATCAGGGGATTTTTCTCTGATGTGAAAACATGTCGCCTCATCTAGCTAGCGTAAATAAAAGTAGGCCAGAGAATTCAGTTTCGCTCAAATTAGCTTTCGTTTTCGTCGAGTCGGGTTATTTCATGATGGTTACTAACACTACTATGCTGTACATGCCCGGTCCCGCTTTTGAGGTCAATAGATCCGACATGCAGTAATCGGTGGCGAACAAATAGGATAGCTTCAAGTTGCAAATTTTAGAGATCAAATATACATTTGGAAGTGCTACCAAAGTACGATGAGCCACGATACGACCAACATAAAGTGCAAGTGCAATGTCGAATAAGGGCTATTATTTGGATGATGATGATGATGATGATGGGAGGAGAAGAAAGGAGATGGTCAGATGAATTTTAAGGTCACAACTAAATACAGAAAGATACATTACTGTTATGGCTTTTATGACTCGACATTTATCATGAAAATTATCAAAATGGGGCAAATTTAATGTGCGTTCAAATTGTAAGTTGTTAATCACTTCCAAAAGATATACTAGCATACTACCGTTTGCAATGTTACCCATAAAAAGTGTTACTTTCATCTTGTTAAAGAGTGTTTTCCTGTTTTCAACAGCTGTTCAACGCGAATCTTTGCAAGTTTAATCTTTCTTTATCGACATCATTATAGTGACTGTTTGGTTATTTCGGTCCCTGGGAAATTTTCTGATGTATTTTACTTATCATCTACCGTCACCTGCAAATTTACCCATCACGTGCTCGTTTCGGTTGAAAACGAAAGAGAAAATATCGTGACCCAAAGACATACTTTTTCTGCTCTTCAAGTTTCCAATGTAATTGTCGTCTGAAGTAAAGATTGACATTGTAGTTCACACTGTACTGCCTGTTCTTGACAGATTTTTAAACTTTAATCAGTGGTTTTTACATGTAGCCGTTTCGTATGCTTAAGGTGATGGTTTCACACATGGGCATCCAAGTGTTCAAACACGACGATGAATGTTTTACTGTACGGCCTGTTCTTGGCAATTTTTTAAACATAAATCAGTGGAGCATGCATGTATCCGTTTCATATGCTCAAGGTGATTGTTTGACACATGGGCATCCAAGTGTTCAAACACGACGATGTGTGCTTTTGTTGCCACGCAGGAAAAGTGATTAGTTGTAGAAATGTGTTTCTTATGGAGAATTCCTGTAATCCTCTGTTAAGGAAGGAAACGTTTATCCGAAGCCGCCAAATGAACGTAATTCAAAACAATGTACAATAGCGAACCTATCATTAACATATAAAATTCATAGTCATGAGTTGTCATCGAAAGTACAGGCCAGAAAGTTTCTCGGGAACTTTGTCAAGAATTACATTTCGAAGTTTTTGTAGCTAAATTTCTGCACAATATGTCGTTCGTACTAAGGCTTCTATCTAAATTGAAATCAAAGGACATGTGGATAAATAGAAAGTTTATCAGTAATACTTCATAGAGCCATGCGTGAAAACTTTGCAGGAAGGAAGAAGACTACACAGCATGCTTTAAGACAGAACCCCATTGTGACACTATGTAAGAGCGCCATACACGGAGTATTCGCACAGGGGCTAGCTTGCAGTGTATTGTTGCGCCATCAGTGCTCAAGCGTGAAGCAGAATACATCGCAAGTCCATGTATATGATATCGTGACTCCTCATTGGCTAGTAAAACCACAGACTCCGGTTACGTTTTGATTGGATGAAGTGCTGCTTATACGTTTAAGGGTCAAAGGCTAATGTGTTTGCAGGACAGGTTTCGCTCAAACCTTTTTAAGAAAAAATAAATTTAATAAATTTATTCTGATTACTAGCATTCTCTGTTGTCTTTCCTATGTTCACACAACCGTATTATTCACAATCATGTGGGTATACTCGCAGTTACAATGTCTGTGTCCAGTACATGAGTGAATGTGTGTATATATGCTATGGACATTCCTGGATATTGTGCGGAACAGTATATGAACATTCATGGATACTGTTCGGAACAGTGTGCCAACATTACATAAAGTAAATCGATAAATGTCATCTCTTGTCATCTATAAATGTCATCTCTGACCGGATCTAAATATTGATGATACCCTCGCCCGCGGCTCGGGCATCATCAATATTTCGGTCAGGATCACCATCCCTTGGGCAGACCACAGATCGTGATATTGCCCTCACCGTCATGTGTTATTGTTTAATCGTTGTACGTGCAGTACTGGAGAAGGAAGAACTGGTGTATTCTGTGTCCTCAGTACTGTCATTGAAAGAATCAAAGCGGAGGGTATTATGGACATTTTTCCAAACATGCAAAGTGTTTTGCCAACAGAGGCAAAATATCATCAGCATTTTGATTCGACATCTTCATTAGCCAAGTCTCATATTAATAAGCCTTCTGGATGTTTAAATTTTAACTACTTTACAGTCTATTCCTTCCATGCATGTCATCTATGTGCTTGTTTACTGCATCCAGCATGTTGAAGGAAATACTTGTAGATGTCTACACAGGTATTATTACACCTCACTCATTCAGCGTGCACTGCCATTGGTTAAACACGACTCACGTGACATGTAAAAGAACGTGATGATGCCCTCTGCGAACGTGATGATGCCCTCTGCGAACGTGATGATGCCCTCTGCATTTGATATTACATGGATGACGTCATTTTACTTACTGCGCATCCTTTCTGCGCATAACAAATTGTCGTTCGCTTGTACTTGCTACTATCGCTGCGAAACGTCATGCATAGCTGTCACGGGCACAGTTAGACGATATTTTGATGCAAGTAAACAGCAAACGAACGAAAATGGCAACAAGGAATGCAATTTCTGTGTTCAGCGACTATGCAAGCAACAAATTTGGATACGCGACCGAGGAGATCGGCAAACTTTCAGCGGCAACCCTAGACTTGGCACTGACAACATTTTACGCTGAGGTCCGGACTCATGCAGAAAGGCGAACTGTACTCGAAGAAGTTTGTTCGGTGTAATAAAAATAATAACACATGAGAGCTAGGGCAAGATCACGATTTTTTGCCTGCCCTCGGGCTGGTGGTCATGATCGAAACATTGATGATGCCCTCGCCTACGGCTCGGGCATCATCAATATTTCGATCATGACCACCATCCCTTGGGCAGGCAATAAATCGTGATCTTGCCCTCGCTCTCATGTGTTATTATTTAACTAGTACAGTTTGCGTGACTCGCACAATAATTGTTAACTAGCGAATTTCTGTCTGGACGGGGATTCATTTAAGGTGGTATGCGCCTCGAGAGTAAAAAAGTTAAACTTTTGCTCAAACATTGCTCAATGAAAGTTTTAATTATTCTCTTACCCAATCAATAAAATTCAGGGGTCACGGTGCAAATTTTGGTTATACGGAAACAAAATAACCGATATTGTTTTTCCAAATGGTCACGGTCACCGTGTTAAGGGACGCTAGACCCAACATAGCGTATTTTGCTCGGAATAACTTTTTTGCAAGAATCTTCATACAATTTTAATTAATTGGTTCACTTAAGATTAAAATATTGGTTGGTTTCACCTTTTAGCTTGTCAAGCGGTCGCAAGTTGTGTGATAAAGAGGTACTAATTTGTGCAAATGTGTGAAAATCACCCGATTACCCGGCTTATCTTTTCTCCCTACTTCAAAATTTCCGAAGAATTTAGCTCCACTCTGGCTGGGTAAAATTTTCTTAAATTTTCGCATTATGTCCTTTAAATGCTGTTTAACAGAAAGAATATTTTGTTTTGCAATAAATACTTACATTTTTAATAAGAGGTTACGGTCCCGTGTTAAGGGACGCTGGACCCAAAATAGCGTATTTTGCTCAGAATAATTTTCAGAATAATTTCGCTAATCATGATTTAATCACGTTTTTGAGGATCACTCTTTCAATCACTGCCATTTTAGAATGAGGATAGATAATGCAAAAAAAGTAGTTTTTTCTACATATGCTCTTCTTTCAAGTAATATATCACATTTCAGAATATAGTGTCAAGTTTTTGACTTAAATTGATTTTTATTATTATTATCAAAATTGAGATTTTTACGCAAAATATACACCACTTCATCTTTCGAGTAAACTATTGCTATCATACAGAACTTTATATTCTCTTCTTTTTGAAAATATATAGTATGAGGGGGTTTCCTTGTCATCTTCGATAGGAAATATTGCTTTAAAAAAACTGAGTTGGCAACATGCAGCTCCACCTTAAACCTCATGAGAAAAACACCATTTTCTACAATAACTTTCGAAAATGTAAGACAGTTAATTTTTTTGCCTGTAAGAGCTTTATAATGATTCCCCACAGTGGTTGACCAGAAAAGCATTGTAAAAAACTGAGAGATAGTGAATAATGTAATAACAGTTTGAATAGTCGTTTGTGAAGAGGTGATTTTCGGACCATGAAATGAGTGACACAACTGGAAAAGGTAAAATTGCTTCCGGCATCTTAAAACTCGGGACTGTTAAGGTGACGATGCGGGACTATTTGTCTGCAAATACTTGCAAATTGCTTTATCCCAGTTTCTATCAAAAGATAAAATGAAAAACGTGCTTTCGGAATGACTTCAAGTTGTAAACAGTAAGGTCATGTGACTTTCAGCGGATTCAAATACTTGCTGTGTTTTCAACATAACAAGAAAGTAGTTGCAAATATCAAATATAGTCATTTTATGCAGTGTATCTGCCATAGTCTTGCGTCAATTTTGTGTATACAACCTTCTTTAAACGAGATAACGAAGGCTCCAAGACAATTCTCGAAACTCTGCACACGCTTATGCAAGCTCCAAGAACTCGGTATAGCGCCATCATAAGCCGATTACGTATTTTCGTCTTTATCGTTTAAACGTTATAAACTATGTCAATTTGCCTAAAATACGTCATCTAAATCCACGTATCCGCTGGATTCAGTGTCATAAATGCCACAAATAGTTTTAACAGAAATATGTTTTTTCCTTCAGTAAAGGTCATCACTAAAGGTCATCAGTAAATAGTAACACCAGTGATTGCGGTATTATGTGCAATTAATGCCTTCACCATAATTCCAAGAAATATGGAAAAAAATATTTTTCACTTTAATCTAAACACCCGTTTTCCGAAAAATCGTTCCTATTGAAGGACACACATACTGCAATACAACGCAATGCAAGCTCTCGGTGAAAATATGACATATAACCAATACCATTGTCTTGCTGGAGCCAGTACCCTGTGATTCAAACTATTCGGTGAGACGCTATAGTCATTTTCAGTAGCCATATTAACATGATATTGATCATCATAAACACGAGTCCCCTTACTGGAAGAGGAAACATTTCATTTGTTTATTTGTCTTTCGCCACTTCTCGAACTTAATAAGGGACCGTCTCAGATTGTCGCAGAAGTTCAAGAAACGAAATTTCTTCGTTTAGAACAAAACCCCCTCCCCCTAAACGAAACTTCAAAAGTGCGAAATGTTCATGTCTGCCTGAGAGTACAATGTTGCATTTTGCTATAGCTACTAAAGACGTATTCCCCTTGCCACATTACAAGATTTGAGTACTAACAGGGCATTTTACCGCATAAAAGTTTCATTTTATTTTACTTTCCCTTTTTGCATCTCTTGTGCTGTTCTTTGTCTTTGTGAACACGCAATTTGTACTTGGTAGGGGCGGTAAATAAGCAAAAAACTTTGACAAGGGGGCCCAGGCATGTTCAATCATATTAAAACGACTATGACCAGGTGCATAATAAAGACATCTAGTGGTTAGAGCAGACGCTTATAAATAACACATTTTTAAGGAAATGATACTTTTTGTCTTTGTATAATTTGATGAATGAAATGTTTAGGATCCAATGTTCCTATTCGGTAAATTGTGTTTGGGGCACAAACGAGA
>LD358993.1:25581-39813 GCA_001465055.1 Ptychodera flava | reverse complement strand
CTGTGACAATAGTGAAGACACATCAATGTGATCAAAGTTAACAGGAGGTAATTTTGACAGGTCCTTTGCAACAAAACATGGGATATTTTCTGGCTCAATCTCATGTACGAGAGTCAATATATCTTGTACATTCGACTGGGATTTATGCAGACCCTGTCGACGTTTAAATCGATGCGAACTACAATCTCCACACATGTCATATAGTAACCGTTTGGCGGCTTCAATGTCACGATCATCAAATGTGTCTACACACAACTTTACGATGTCTTCAAACGGCAGTATGTCCATTTTGTTCACTGCGAAGCACAGTAGTTCGTTAATATTACCGTCAGAATGAACCTTCTCATGCTGTGAGCTGGAACTTCTCAAACCCCGATGCCTGGTCATCCCACTTGATAACAAAGGGTCGTAACACACGTCAGCACCGCCATTGTTTACTGAGGCTTCGTCTTGCACCACTGGATCAGCATGAAATCGCTTTTTGTTGCATGACGCGCACAAATCCAAGTCACCTTGGCACAGAGTAACACCCTGAGATGTACCACAATCTTTACACAGCACCATTACGGTTGCAGACGCAAAATAATCGAGAAAATATACAAGATTGCAGGAGCGAACTGAGCATATGCACGCTCACGCACGCAAGCATGGGCGAGTCTCAAAACCCGGACCGAGACGACGAGTCGAGACGAGACCATAATGACCCCTTAGGCCAGGCGTTGTAAATACATCATATATACAATACTACAGAAAGCTTGCAGTTTGTTGAGAGTGTCAAAGATCGATGCACAAAGCAAGAGATAGCACAATCAACGATTGGAACAACTAAAAAAAGATTTGTTGAGGTTTTTTCAACTTGAGTTCAAGGCGAGCTCGAAACATGCGAACTGCGATGCGACGTCGGCATTTTGGCCTAAGCGATAAGCGCCAGATTCAGATTCTACTATGGTATCTACTGTGAATTCAAAATAGGTAACCTTGTATAGAAACATACATACAGGAGATTTAAGTAATCATTTTTTAGAAATTAGATTCACCATCTATAAACATATTATAGGAAAGTAAACTGGGAGCTCATTGGTTCAATTTTATGCCGTGGCTATTGACAGGCGCCTGTCAATAGACAAAAGTTGGCTATTGACACGCGGGACTTTTTTAGCCAAATTTTACCGGATTTTAGCGAAATAAACTTCCTCATGCTTCTCAGAATGTTTTCCTCTGCCATTTTGTTTGTAAGAATGAATTAAGTCGTCGTCCACGGTTCTTTTAATTGCAAAGGAAAAGCCGAAATATGAGGATAAGAGGTAACGCTATCGCAATTGGAGAGTCAGGAATTTCTAGAATAATGTTATAAAGTAAACAAAACGTTTATTAGGTAAAAAAATCAATTTGTGGGGGCAAGGCGACTTTGCTTCCCCTGCAAACCTATTTTTCAAGTATAGATCCATATTGAAAACTTTTTTGCACACTGAAAAGGAAAGACATGATATTGAAAGTGATAGCAATGTTTACTACGATGTTTTAAGCGAGAAAAATCTTTTACCAAAATGTTTTAATTTCCGGGTACAGTTTTGTCGTGCCCAAGGTCATTGGCTTTACTATACCATGGAGGCAGCACACCAGTGCTGACCTGAACTGGAGGTCAAGGTTAAAATGTCGGCTCCCCGTGTTGAGACTCCTTGTATCTTTCTCTCTGGCTCTTGCCTTGCGCCGTTCTAGGCCGTGAAGTTACGCTTCGGGTGCATTTTGCTTGCTATTTTGGATTAGCTGACGAAGCTTTAGAATGTTGTCACCATGGTAATAGTTGTTTCTCTATGCAGGCATGCGGAGTTATGTCGAAAGCGACCAAGCTATCAATGTCGCGGCCATCGGAAATCACGATGCCTGTCATGACAGTTCTCTGACGTAGACTACTAAGATTTTCTGACTTTTACAATGCAAAACGGACCTCATCATCACTAAAGGGTGGCATTGTACCAAATAAGTATCACCAATCGTCAAAAATACGCGTATGCAGGACCGTGGTTATGCTAGAGTGACACGGTGAACGCGTACGATGTACCGTGCGTGACGGCTTTCGCTAGCATTGCAAAATATTGATTTTCCGACGTATTAGAACTTATTTTGTAATTACTAAATGGCAGAACAATGTGTTCTTCATTTACGTGGAAGAAGAGCAGTTTATTTCACTAAAATGTGGTAAATTATGAAGAAAAATGTCCCGCGTGTCAATATCCAACTTTTGTCTATTGACACCTACAGTGGCTCTGCACCATTTTTCTACATTACCGATACTATAGTACATGTATGTTATGTGTGTGGAATCTGAGGCAGCCTCAGATTAAGATTCAAATCGGAGAACTATGTAACCACTGACTAGAATGTACGAAAATGAACAAGCATTAGTCGATGGTAGGGGTGGGATATCACTTCTTTGACTAAGACAGAAGTGGATCAACGTCCTTTTATTCCCGTGGCATCGGTACAGATGCTGCCTTTGTGCAAAAAAACCCGTAACTTTTCTATCAGTAAGATAGGAGGTCTTTTGGTCTCGTCTCGACTCGTCTCGGTCCGGGTTTTCTGACTCGCCGGGAGGCGACACTCTTTCTGGGCATGCGTATCAGGAAGGTGTGGCGGTATCCAACGGGGAGAGCGTCTTTCCTCCTGGTTTTTGGCAGAGCGTATGCGTGTTCCTTGGCAAAAACGCCCTGAAATCCTTCTACGGAAGACTCAAGCTGCTGCTTAACATCGCTGTACTTACTGTTTGGTGTGGGAGGTTTGTCACCGTAGCGGGGATAGAACCGTTCCTCGCCCTCGTAGGCAGCGCTGGTGTACAATTCATGGTACGCTTTGATTCCCCCATGCTCCCTCATCGACCTTTCAAATGCCGTGGACACACATCGTGGAGCCGACCACAGAATTACTTTGGGAATTCCGCTGGCGTCCCGACTCTTCCTTTTCCTATTGTTAATGACGTAACACATAGAAGAAAAGCAGAAAATGACTTTGAAATAGTCGCTGCATACAGAGAAAAAGTCATACTACGTATGTATGTATGTATGTATGTATGTATGTATGTATGTATGTATGTATGTATGTGTGTGTGTGTGTGTATGTATGTATGTATGTATGTATGTATGTATGTATGTATGTACGTATGTATGTATGTGTGTATGTATGTATGTATGTATGTATGTTCGTTTACACGTACTAGATAAGATGAGAAAAAAAGAAAGGGTCAACATGTTGACACGAAAACTGACGTAATTGAGGGTCATGTGAAGTGATAATGCTTATCTCAACGCCGATTGGTCAACAGTTGTGGCCGATGTGTGCGATTCAAATGGAATCTCCAACTGCAGTTGGTGACCAGACTATCAGCCTAAGAGATCAGCAAAGCACAAGCAAACGGGGTTGTAATCGGAAAAATATACATTTCAATTCGATCCGCAACTTGTTATACTATTTACCTCATGGATAGCTTGTTTGCATGTTCTTGCCTGGAGAGTGTTGGGGTATCGGTAATTTCTCTCAAAACAAAACAGCAGAAAAAAACCACAAACAAAATAGGCGAATCTCCCATATAAGTGACCAAATACAAGACAAACAACTCCTGAAAGGAGTTATCACTGGGTATAAGTTTAGGGCTAGTTTGTAAGACATTCTATGGTGCCTTGTGTTTTATCGAATAACACTTCTGGAATGTCTCTTGCCTCAATAAAGACAAATACTGGAAACTGTCAACTTACGGTTCCAGACATTGACATTTTGCATTTACAAAAGAGTAATTCAATATGCATAGCAAAAAAGCCTCGGTAAAAGCGTATTGTAGTCCCCGGCGGACGGAGTGTAGGGACTATTGAATTGGGCTCTGTCCGTCCGCCCGCCCGTCAACAGCAATTTAAGCTGAGCACCACAGTACCTGTAGCGCGCTTACTACTGGTATTTGTACTCTAGTGCAAAAATAGGAAACATTATGCCATAACCTGATGTTAACGAGCATGTAAAACCAGGACGATTTTTGTTTGTACGTAACTACTATTTTGTAAACAAACCAAAAATGGCCATCTGCAAGCTCGAGAAATAACTTTTTGGCATGGAAAAATTTCTATCGTGAATCGGCTAAAGACGATGATAACTCTAATGCAGGTACAGAAGCCTTTAACCAATGAAAAAGTAAACAGCACAATAACCATAGAGCCAGTAGCTTGTCGCAATTAGTAAATGAGAATTAAATGAAACCATCAAATCTGATAACAAAATCAATGCTTGATATATATCATTCCGCCAACCTTCAGACAACGAATGCGGTGTTCTAGGCATCATTATTTGTATGTAATTATAACAGAACCCTCATGGCGAGACTGCAAGTGCACTGTATTTGGGGTATTTGCACTCGGGCAGCGTATTTTGCTGTCCTCGCACTTGCTAGATGTCCGTGCGGGGTTGGCTGCAGAATGCATCACAAGCCGTATCCGGGTACGGCGGGCTCGCACAGTCTTGCGATGGGGATCTGTCATTTCATGATGTACACATATGCTCGTCAATTTGTTTTATGAAACGATCTAATATGGCATCTCTTTTGCCATTTGTTACAGTTTTTTTCACGTCTAGAGTCATTTTGCAGACACATGGCACTTTCATCGATTTATTCAAACTTAGTTCGAAAATAATGTGAATGATGACAAACATATGCATTTCAAGTTGCGTAGAAATACCATCTAATTTACCTGCCAGGTGGTCATTTTGGTACAATTTTCTCTTGTAATGTCCACAACCACCAAAGACACTTCTGAACAAATCTCATAGGTAGGGGGACAATTTACAATTACATACACCATATGTATACAACTCGTGTCCTGATACGATCCAATCTCTGATGACCACCACATCTAAACTCCACTGTAGATGCCAGGCGGTAAGCGGCCATTTTGTTACGATTTTTTTCCTGTTCTCAGTTATTTTTCGACCGTTTCTGTACCAATTCCATACTGAACACATGCTGTTTCGATTATTAGTCCCCACGGACACCGTCCGGGGGGACTTATAGGTTTGGTCATGTCCGTGCGTGTGTGCGTGCGTCCGTCCGTGCGTCCGTCCGTTCACGCAGATATCTCAGAGATGCCTGGAGCGATTTCATTCAAACTTGGTACAAGGATTACTTCATATGTCATACATATGCACGTCGATTTGATTTGTGATACAATCCAATATGGCCGCCAGGCGGCCATTTTATTACGATTTTTTCATGTACAGAGCCATAACTCAGACATGTTTCAATTGATTTTATTCAAAGTTGGTACAAGGACATTGACCAATGTAATAGATATGCACGTCAATTGGTTTTGTGATACTATCCAATATGGCTGCCGTGCGGCCATTTTATTACGATTTTTTCATGTACAGAGACCTAACTCAGACATGTTTCAACCGATTTTATTCAAAGTTGGTACAAGGACATTGACCAATGTCATAGATATGCACGTCAATTGGTTTTGTGATACGATCCAATATGGCTGCCGTGCGGCCATTTTGTTACGATTTTTTTTATGTACGAAGCCATAACTCAGGCATATCTCAACCGATTCGTCGATTTGTTTTGTGATACGATCCAATAAATTAAATTAATTGCCAATTTGCATTTACATGATGAACTTTTGTTTTTAGGGTGAAGCACTGCATCAAACTTTATAAAATATGGTACCAGTGATAATCTATCAGTGTTATGATAGGATGCAAAAATGTTTTGCAACATCCTGTTGATTAATTCCTAGTTGACTCATTTAATGAACTTTAGGATGGTGGCCTACATTGGTTTTATGTTTTCATCACCATGGAACTCATTCTTGGCCATTGAGCGCCATCTGTATCAAAGTATTTTTATCACAGACCTAATTAATGAAGAGGACTCTATCCTCTCTGAGGACTTGTAATCAAAGTACCCATTAACAAGTGGGGACTGTGTCATCAACGATGACTTGTTAATATTATACTGCATATGACAATAACATTCGATGGCTGAAATACTTGTGTTGACTAACAAATAAATGTACTAATCTGACCATTTAAACGATTTATTTTTCTTTACAATTTTTTCATAGTGAACAACGACATGTCTGCACAGTGACAACCGACCTAGCAATGATTGCACCTAAATCAGACACGAATTGAACAGGGGTCAAAGGTCCTAAAAAACAGCATTTGATAAAGCAGCCGGGGACTAAGTCATTAACGATGACCGTTTTTTGATATTTCTCGTAGTCTTAACGAAATTTTAAGTTTAACCTTACTCTATCTTAGCTTCATTTGGACTACCTTGCTATTATAAAGAGCCTTGTAAGTGTTTGCACTTTCCACTTGAGTAGCTGGTAGTCCTACTAGTGTGGTCATTTCTATGTAGTATTGAATTCAACTCGAGAACATCGGTTATATTGTAAGGCGTTCGAAGAAACTTTTTAATATCCTATATTCGATCGTCACACCTGTTATGGCTTCTTCGAACAAAAAATCTTATTACAGTGTTCAGTAATGAATGCAGAAGTTGGCCATTAACGAAGAGAAGAGAAGTATTATTTTCATATGACCTTTGTCCTTTGTTTCATTTCCACATAATATATTACAGTGTCATAATTTTCGTGAGGTTGTATACTGTATATTTGTGACCAAAATAATTTAGACATTGGAATATAGTTGGTGAATGGAAGGGTAGCCACAAAACTCTTATTATGTTCATTAATATGATTTCAAAAATATGGCTTGAAGCTAGTTTGAAAGCCAAAATTTATGAAAATACCTTGGAATAACGTCGTCGGTTGAACTAAGTAGAACACATTAGTGGGCTAGTTAACGACGTAACAGGCCAAAATGATGTTGTTATACTGACGAGTGTTTGCTAAGAACTATCTGGCCATTTCAATTATTCACTGCACTTCGACGAAAGACCACTTAGGTTAGGGGTTTCGATAGATGATGTCAAAGTTTTACTAATCACCAATAATTGACAGGTGTTTTACCGTGTAACCGTTTTGGTGAATTTTCGCATTGGGTCAACAGTTTACGCGTTTACGTGTACCTGCGGACGTGAGTTTCATCGTAAGGTGAGGACTCTGTGTTGTAAAACCAACAGTACTTCGAAAACTGCGGTTTTTGTAACTAGGGTTGTTCCAGTCATGCGATACAGAAAACAAAAATAATAAGTTTTAAACTTCCACATCTTTGCAACCATTTATGACATGATGGCTTGCCGAAAGAATTTTTAAGAAGAGTTATGTTTGCATGTCGAGACAATGCTATTTTATTCGATGCTCCGCCCAGTACCAATACAAATAGCATAGCGTTTACCTAGAAAGACGTGTGTATACCTTCGTAGGGTTACCATTTGCAATTATAGTTTGCTATAGTCTACAGCTTTCGGCTTTTATATGTAACGGTTTTCCTAACGATAAAGATTACTTAAGATGACATAACGTCATTTCATACGTGATATCCTTTATTGTATCTGTAAGCCACTTTGACAACTTGAAGATGTTATAGCAAAATTTGGCAAAACCATGGCTTAAGGTTGCATTCTTGACGGATATGGAAACCAAAAATGTTTAAGGGATTTTACTTACCCCCTTTCGTAAGCATCCATGGCTTGATATGCTTACTTTAAAATAATTTTAAAGTGGGTACCTTTGAATGTTGAGTCTTTTATATTCTAGAATGGAAGCCCAATCCAGTACCAATTATTAATTAGCATATATTTTACAATGAATGACGTCATTGTTTGTATTCTGGGCGTTACCCTTTGTTAAAGTTTACGAACTTCAAACCATTCGTAGTGGTTCTTAAAAATACTTTAACAATTTAAAGTGGTATAACGTCATTCCAGCAGAGAGATTGTAGAAATTACATAATCTACATTTTCCGCACGCGTATTTGTAAAGGAACAAAGTTGTTACATTTCTTATTGTATCGTAATTCTCCTTTTGATCGCATATCCTGAAAATGACTGCAAGACTCGAGACCTGTCAGAGCATAATCGTGTATGGTGTGATGACCAAATATGGCCCGTCCGTGGAGCTTTTAGGCATTAGATAACAATGTCCACGTGATCCCATTGTTCTAATACTCTGAAAACATGTGTCATGTTATCACGGGTGGAACTTTCCACTCTTAAGGAGTGATTGTTCTCCGTGTAATTTTGGGACACTTTGAACAGCGCAACAATTTTTTTGTGGCTGACGGTACGCGTGATAAGAGAAGGTGCCGACAAGTATCGGTTATGCAAATGGTAACACAATAACGAAACACAAACGACATGTTGAAGACTGAAAATGACTGCTAGACTCGTATAATGTCAGACGCTCCTATTATTCCTTCCGTTATTTCCAAATAACTGGTGAACATGGGCCACTTGGAACATCTAGCCAAATCAAATGGCTTGATTTTTCGTGTGAGACAAATATCCCCAACGAGTGTGAGAAATCTGATCCCAGGTCCTTTGGGATGTGAGATTCTATTATTCCCACACCGTCGATCTCACACTCCTAGTGGCCAGGAATTTGAGAAAATGAAGGTTACCTACTGGTGGAGAATCTGGGTAACCGGTTAAGCTTATGAATTAGTTTTTACCATGTAGACATGGGGACTCTATCAAATACTGGGTGCATCGTATGATTGAGGAGGTAACTTACAATTACGGTGGTTGCCTCAAAAGTGTGTGTGCAGCTACAGTATACAGCCTCCACAGTAATGTAACGATGTCCGTGACGAAAAGCCGTTTCATTGATTCTCACAGGTTAGAGGTACCCAATCCATAATGATTCGGCGATCTCGTTAGCGGTAAACTTTGGAACTCTGTACGTTCCACACCCAGAGGGTACCTTAAGGCGGAGTTTCGCCATTCATTGGGCAAAGTTTATGAGTGTACAGTTAGTTATAGACTCAGTAATGTGTTCACAGCCGCATGATATGTATCATTAACTCAAATTTCGAGGATTATATATATACACTAAGCTATCTATTGTTTCATCGTACTTGCCGACGCGTCTGCCATGGACCGATCAAGCGTTGTCCATATCATATCCTTGTGTTCGCTATTTCCCTAGCCGGATTGTTGCACAGGCGCATAGCTGAGTTTGTACTGCTTTGTGATATTTTGACAATCACAGCAACGCCAAAGCGGTTCAGTAAACTGAGTCAGTCCATACCGAATTCGTTAACTTGACCTTTGACGAATGTTAAGTTTCAACGTCCTCTTCAGAACGTTTAGAGTACTAAATCAAGGTGTTCTTAAGCATTGGGTCGTATTTGTTACTGACGATTTCTCGTTCGCTTAAATTTTTTATAAGATGTACGCCATTTGTAATAGAAATGTGGCCATTTTGGTAGGATTTTCTCTTGTAATGTCCACAACCACCAAAGACACTTCTGAACAAATCTCATAGGTAGGGGGACAATTTACAATTACATACACCATATGCGTACAACTTGTGTCCTGATGCGATCCAATCTCTGATGACCACCACATCTAAACTCCACTGTAGATGCCAGGCGGTAAGCGGCCATTTTGTTACGATTTTTTCCTGTTCTCAGCTATTTTTCGACCGTTTCTATACCAATTCCATACTGAACACATGCTGTTTCGATTATTAATATTATACTGCATGTGATAATAACATTCGATGACTGAAATACTTGTGTTTACTAACAAATAAATGTACTAATCTGACCATTTAAATGATTTATTTTTCTTTACAATTTTTCAAAGTGAACAACGACATTTCTGCACAATGACAACCAACCTGGCAATGATTGCACCACTGTAAGTGAGGCTACCCACAATTCCCCTCGATTTGTCCACCCAGACATTTTTGCTAATGGCTTTTTCACTTTTATCAGTTTCTTAACAATGTTTAACTTATAATTTAAGTTCAGGATTATTTGTTAAAACCATGTTCCAAAATTATTGATTATGTTTAAAATCCAAGAGTAAATTTAATGAGAAGTCGATGTTTGGAGGTGCTAATAATTGCACACTTGTCAAGACAAAGTTATCAGCAACTAAGATGGTCTCATCATACCACCTATTAGACATGCAAATTTCCTTTCTTACGAACATTAAAAAAATCAATACCCTTTCTTTTGCCAACACAGATGCAACTTATTCCCTTAGTTTCCTTGAAAATATTGTGTATGGCTGTCAAAAATCTATGTCGACAAAATTACAAAATCGCTAACTCCTCCGCGGAAAAGGGGTTGATCTTCTCATTATTCACAGTGAGAAATCAGAAAATAATGATTGTCAGAACTATATTGCCAGAAGTTTGAAATATAGACCGAGTTGTTCTGTGTACAGAAGAAATTAGCTTCAGTTCAGTGAGTGATCTCCGTGTGTACAGATCATGGAGAATTGTGGGTATACTCACTTACTGTGTGCACCTAACGCAGACAAGAATTGAACAGGGGTCAAAGGTCCTAAAAAACAGCATTTGATAAAGCGGCCGGGACTAAGTCATTAACGATGACCGTTTTTTTGATATTTCTCGTTGTCTTAACAAAATTTTAGGTTTTAACCTTACTCTATCTTAGCTTCATTTGGACTACCTTGCTATTATGAAGAGCCTTGTCAGTTTTTGCATTTTCCACCTGAGTAGCTGGTAGTCCTACTAGTGTGGTCATTTCTATGTAGTATTGAATTCAACTCGAAAACATCGGTTATATAGTTAGGCGTTCGTAGAAACCTTTTAATATCCTATATTCGATCGTCACACCTGTTACAGCTTCTTCGAACAAAAAATCTGATTATAGAGTTCAGTGATGAATGCAGAAGTTGGCCATTAACGAAGAGAAGAGAAGTATTATTTTCATATGACCTTTGTCCTTTGTTTCATTTCCACATAGTATATTACAATGTCATGATTTTCGTGAGGTTGTATACTGTATATTTGTGACCAAAATAATTTAGACATTGGAATATAGTTGGTGAATGGAAGGGTAGCCACAAAACTCTTATTATGTTCATTAATATGATTTCAAAAATATGGCTTGAAGCTAGTTTGAAAGCCAAAATTTATGAAAATACCTTGGAACGACGTCGTCGGTTGAACTAAGTAGAACAAGTTAGTGGGCTAGGTAACGACGTAACAGGCCAAAATGATGTTGTTATTCTGACGAGTGTTTGCTAAGAACTATCTGGCCATTTCAATTATTCACTTCACTTCGACGAAAGACCACTTAGGTTAGGGGTTTCGATAGATGATGTCAAAGTTTTACTAATCACCAATAATTGACAGGTGTTTTACCGTGTAACCATTTGGTGAATTTTCGCATTGGGTCAACAGTTTACACGTTTACTTGTACCCGCGGACGTGAGTTTCATCGTAAGGTGAGGACTCTGTGTTGTAAAACCAACAGTACTTCGAAAACTGCGGTTTTTGTAACTATGGTTGTTCCAGTCATGCGATACAGAAAACAAAAATAATAAGTTTTAAACTTCCACATCTTTGCAAGCATTTATGACATGATGGCTTGCCGAAAGAATTTTTAAGTTGAGCTACGTTTGCATGTCGAGACTATGCTGTTTTATTTGATGCCCCACCCAGTACCAATACAAATAGCATAGTGTTTACTACGAAAGACGTGTGTATACCTTCGTAGGATTAACATTTGCAATTTTAGTTTGCTATAGTCTACAGTTTCCGACTTTTATATATGAGGGTTTTCCTAACGACTATGATTATTTAAGATGACATAACGTCACCTGGTCCTATTTCCTGGTTCAAGATGACCCCATTGCCTTTGTCATTTTCGATAAATTCCTTGGACCTGGTAAATTTCATAGTTACCTTGAATGGTAATGATTATTGGACCTGATTTGATGTCTATTCATACGTGAAATCCTTTATTGTATCTGTCGGGCACTTTGACAACTCGAAGATTTTACAGCAAAAATTTGCAAAATGGCTAAAGGTTGCCCTATTGACGGATGTGGAAAACAACAATATTTTAGGATTTTTACTTACCCCTTTTCGTAAGCATCCATGGCTTGATCAACCAGCTTAAAAATAATTTTAAAGTGGCTACCTTTGAGTATTAAGTCTTTTATATTCTAGAATGGTAGCCCAACCCGGTACCAATTATTAATTAGCATAGATTTTACAATGGATGACGTGTATTCTAGGCGTTAACCTTTGTTAAAGTTTACTACCTTCAAACTATTCGTAGTGGTTAATAAAAACTACTTAAACAATTTTTAAATGGTATTACGTCATTCCATTTGAGAGAATGTAAAACATTATTTACATTTTCCGCACGCGTATTTGTAAAGGAACAAAGTTGTTACATTTCTTATTGTATCGTAATTCTCCTTTTGATTGTAGAGCCTGAAAATGACTGCAAGACTACTGACCTGTCACATCGTAATCGTGTATGATGTGATGACCAAATATGGTCTGTCCATGGAGCTTTAGGCAGTAGATAACAATTTGCACGTGATTCCATTGTTCTAATTCTCTGAAATTGCGTGTCACGCTACCACGGGTGGAACTTTCAACTCTTAAGGAGTATTTGTTCTCCGTGTAACTTTCGGACACTTTGAACAACGAAACAATTTTTTTGTGGCTGACTGTACGTGTGAGAAGAGAAGTGAAACTCTGGCTTAGTCAGTCTCAAGATGCCGCCTTAATATCGGTTATGCAAATGGTAACATATCAACGAAATACAAACGACATACGATTGAAGATTGAAAATGACTGTTAGACTCATGAAATATCGCCACAGATTCATCAAGTATCCCTCAAACGGCATGATTAGATGAAGATATATTAATATACGCCCCTATTAGTCCTCCAATCTGTGTGCATTGAAATGTTCAGTATCCATTAAATAGATATGGTTTGAAGTTAAAATCCAGTGTTTAATGAACCCGTTATCATTTTAAGATAGCACATGCTTCAGAACAAAGGAATAACATACATAGTACCATGCAGTGCCTTTAAAATGCCTTAAACGATAACGGTTCTTTTTTCGGTGGTTGATATTCAATTTCGTGTGGTCGGTTTTCGTATCAATCTTTCAAATCGTGCAGAAATGCATACTGTTCACAGTGTCCAAACAACATCTCTATCTGTGATGGCAAGTGTTATTCAGTCCGCACTTGTTAACTGGCACTTTGATTAGAAGTCCTCGGAGAGGATAGAGTCCTGTTCATTAATTGGGTGTATGATTGAAGTACTGAGATACAGATAGGGCTTAATGGCTGAGAATGAGTTCCATGGTGGTGAAAACTTAAATCCAATCTTGACTGCCACCCTATATACAAAAGGTCATTAAATAAGTCAATTAGTAATTAATGGACAGGATGTTTCCAAACATTTTTACTCCTATTATAACACTGACATATTATCACCTCACCCTAAAAAATTAATTATGTATGCAAATTAGCAATATTTTAAACAGTACTGCTAATTATCATTGAATTGTATTACAGAACTGTGAGAATAACATATGTAAAAAGTTTCATCAAATTTGTTGCAGTAGTTCTGGACATATTACTCAAATTAGGAAAGTTCTTTAAATATGCAAGTTAAAAATCAATTAATATGACACTGATGAACTTCTTTATTCATTGTTAAAAATGTGAGCTCAACATTTATACCAAGTTTCACGAAATTTGATTAGCCATTTCTTGACACATCAGCGAAATTACGAAAATTCATTAAATATAAAAATTATAATTGACATTAAAGCCCGGGGCGAAATGGACCGGGATCCGGATTAATGCCAAGTTTCGGTGGGCGTTTTGGGGCACGGCTCTGCATAATGAGTCTGTTGGTAACGGTTGCTATCGTTCGCATTATCTGCGTAATCTGTTTGCTCTCAACTCACGCTCTGACTATAAGCTTAGGTACAGCCTTCGCAATACGCGAAAGAAAAAAGAAAGAAGGAAAAAATATCAATTTCCTAAAAACAGGAGCGTGTTGAGTTGATGTACTGAAGTTTCTGCTGAGTTGATTCACTGAAGTTCTGGGGTCATCGTTCGAGAATGATTCTGCTACTAACCGCCATATCTACATACGGAATTGGCGCCGTACGTAGTACGCGTATTGGAAATAATCATCAAGAAAGTAATAAACATAAAAATTAAAAATAATCCGAAGCTGGTAATTTCGTATGTTGAAATCACGAATTACCGATCTAAACATTGACTGAGAAACACGGTCAGGAAAATGGTAGGAAACAGGTGAA
>LD358993.1:0-24752 GCA_001465055.1 Ptychodera flava | reverse complement strand
CAGTGTACGCACTTTTCGCAAGGATACATCGTACCGGTACTGACTCATCTCTTGCTAAGTCACGACCGAAAATGGCTCACTTTCGCGATGTCATTGCATCATAAACACTTGTTAGTAAAATAGTTTATGACAACCACGACGTTTCCATCCTGTGTGCACGCCAATATACATGTAACTCTGAGCGTACACATGGTTTATTTACATCGTAATTATTCTCGTATGCACAGCAAATGTTTGACCAGTTTACACCTTTGCGCGTCACTGCATGATTGACAATTGTTTGAATCGCGGAACGACTGTTCCCTTGGGGCCATTTCCTTTGTTACGAAAGCGATTTTTCCCCCAATCGTCGTAATTTTAAAAGGCTTTGTGAAACTTTGCGGATACCTGTATGGCCTACGTGTTTATGAAACAGTCTATGTTTATGGTATGCCAATAATGTTTGTTTGAGAATTGCTTCGGCTGATTTTCACGGAGCGGTCTACCTTGCTGTTGCCAGTTGTCACTCAAGCGCCATTATGAATTTTCGATGAGTTAGGGGTCTTTTATACCCCGCACCGGGGTTTAAACTGTTACATATGCTTGCTCGCCATTACACAACTGGAAGATAAACATCTGTATAATGTTTCATTAAATTTGACGCAGCATCTCTAGACATATCACACTAATTATGAAAATTCACCAAATATGCAAATTAGTAATTAATTGATATGATGCTCCTTAACGTCTTCACACAGTATTACAGTACTGAGAGATCAACATCTGTACAACGTTTCATCAAATTTGATGCAGAACATGTGTTTCTAGACATATCACCCTAATTACAAATATTCATTAAATATGCAAATTAGCAATAAATTGAAGCAATTTGTGTGCTATTAGAAACAGCTTTTTTTCAAAAAATCATTGTCAATGACCTAGTCCCCCAGTTGGTTAGATGAATTTCGAACAAAATGGCTGTCAAGAAGCCATATTGAATCGTATCATAAAACAAATCGATATGCATATGTATTACAAAGGTAGTAAGGCTTGTACCAAATTTGAATGAAATCGTTCTTGAGAAATTTGCATGAACAGACGGTGGCACGCATGGATATAACTGAACCTATGAGTTCCGTTGGACGTTGTCCGCTGGGACTAAAGCAATACTAATCTCATCAAACTTTACTACTGTTGTCTCTCTAAGTTCTGTAATTTCTAGACTGTGAATATCTCTGAAGTAGCTTTACATGAATCTTTCAAGAACTTCATACTGAAGACATGTACAAATTTACTATAAAAACTTTGAAGGGCATTTGTATACGAAACCTTTGGCTTGCACTTTAAAACGTGATAGCAAAGTTTATGATTTGAGGTTCAAACTAAGTGGTGAATTTGGGTAGCCGGTTAAGCTTATGAATTAGTTTTTACCATCTAGACGTAGTGGACTCTATCAAATACTGGGTGCATCGTTTGATTGAGGAGGTAACTTACAATTACGGTGGTTGCCTCCAAAGTGAATGTGCAGCTACAGTATACAGCCTCCACGATATTGTAACGTTGTCCGTGACGAAAAGCCGTTTCATTAATACTGACGGATTAGAGGTGCCCAACCCATAATGATTTGACGATCACGTTAGCGGTAAAATTTAGAAATCTGTAGGTTCCACAACTAGTGGAAAACTTGAGGCGGAGTTTCGCCATTGCATTGGCCAAAGTTTATGAGTGTACGGGGTGTTATAGACTCAGTAATGTGCTAACAGCCACATGATTTCCAGGGTTATATGTACACTAACGCTGTCTGTATTATCGTACGTGCAGACAAGTCTACCATAGACCGATCAATCGTTGTCCATATCATATCCTCGTGTTCGCTGATGCCCTAGCCGGATTGTTGCACAGGCGCATAGCTGAGTTTGTACGGCTCTGTGACATTATGGCGATCACTGCAACGCCAAAGCTGTTCAGTAAACTGAGCCAACCCTTACCGCATTCGCTAACGTGACCTTTGACGAATATTAAGTTTCAACGTCATCTTCAGAATGTTTAGAGTACTAAATCAAGGTGTTCTCAAGCAGTGGGGTCGTATTTTTTACCAACGATTTCTCGTTCGGTTTGATTTTTTATAAGATGTAAGCCGAATTCGACATTTGTAATAGAAATGTAATTGAATCATAACAAGGTCTTGCCACCATGCACTGTTGTAATTGTTTGGACCATGGAGGTAAAAGATGATTTGTCATAGAGGCTCTTGGCTGGCAGAAATCGGCCGCCGAAATTCATACCATATTCATTCATATCATTTTTAGCTCACGTGTTCACACGTGGGCTAATGTCATAGCAATGTCTGTCTGTCTGTCCGTGTGTTTGTGTGTATATGTTAGTGTGTGTGTGTGTCTGTCTGTCTGTCTGTCTGTTTACACGATAACTCAAAAACGCTTGAACAGATTCGAGTCAGATTTGGTACACAGGTACCATATGCTACTTGCAAGAGCTGGTTAGATTTTGGTTAGTGTGGCTTGCATATTAATGAAGTTATGCTATATCATTTTTTCCGTACAATGGTTTCCCTATGGAGACGGTAATGACATTGTAAACATATATCGAGAAATACCGCACAAAACTTCATGAAACTTTTCACAGGTGACAATCTCAGAACGTTATGATAATACTGTGAGTGTCATGTCAATTATCTGCTCATTTACATATTTAATGAACTTTTGTTAATAGTGACATAACTCTGAAATTCCTGCACCGAACTTGTTGATACGTGCAACGTATATTGATCCGATATATATCTAATTATACTTAGAAACATAAGGCAGTGTCAAGTTAATAAATAGCTCATTTGCATATTTTATGAAGGTTTATAATTTGTCATATAACTCCGATATAACTGCACCAAATTTGATGAATTTTGCTGCAGATACTGATCTGACTGATATCTAACTGTGGTGTAAAGCACTTAGTAGTGTCAAGTTAATTAAGGGTTCATTTGCATATTTAATGAACTTTGTAATTAGGTATATAACTCTGAAATTACGGCGCCCAAATCAGCGAAATCTCGTACAGATATTGATCTGATAAATATTTAATTGTACTGACAAGCATTTAACAGTGTCAAGTTAATAAATAGCACATTTGCATATTTTATGAAGTTTTTTAATTAGTCATATAACTCCGAAACAACTGCACCAAATGTGATGAAATCTGCTGCAGATACTGATCTGACAGATATCTTATTGTGGTGTAAAGCTTTTAGTTGTGTTGAGTTAATTAAGGGTTCATTTGCAAATTTAATGAACTTCGTAATTGGTGATATTACTCCAAAATTACAGCATTACATTTGATGAAACTTGCTACAGATATTGATCTGATAAATAATTAATTGTACTGAGAAGCATTGGGCGTGTCAAGTTAATAATTAGCTCATTTGCATATTAAATAAAGTTTGTTAATAAGTGATTTAACTCTGAGAGTACTGTTCAAAAGTTGATTAAACCTGCTACATATAATGATATAACAGATATGTGATTGTTCTTATTACTCGCCTCACACGGTTGTCGATTATATTGGTATGAATTTGGTTTATTGACAGGAATATTGAAAAACATAATACAGTTAATCCTCATCAGAGATAGCTACCCTGGCAGTAGACCGTATACACGTCTAGTCTAACTATCAGTAGTCTGTCTGTCACTCCGCGTCGTGTGCTTAATTGAACTGCTGTCAGAATATACAATGTCTGTCTTTGTTCTTGTGTTTTGGTTAGTGATTTTCCTGAGGTCTGAAATGTTGCGTAACATCTCCTTGCACGTTGATTTGTCACTTTGAAATGAGACAGGTCAAAGGTACAATTGTTTTACACAACTTCATAACAGTCAAAAACTATGCAGTTATTCATGTCATACCAGGGCTCGAAATTAGCGGTACTCCCGCGTCAATAGACTATCAACTTTTCTCTGGGGCTACCAAAATCCATGAAATGGTAGTCCACACGGACTACCAAAGCCTGAGACCTGAAATTCAGTCAGTACTTGGCGTGCCATGCCCGGTCGTACATCCATGGTCAAACCCAGCTAGACACAGAAAGGTCAGGCGGTGGAACTTCGCAACAAAGTTTCAATATCTGACCTGCAGTACTTGAATGACAGGCACAGGAAATGACGGCCAATGAAAACCCATTTTCGTTGCATTTTAATCATAATGTATCAATAACAATTACATGGAAATTATGCCTCCTCCCTACAGAAAGACCAATGCTCCACTTTTAGCCTTGCTACAGTATGTCATGTCTCAGTGCTGAGAACGTCATGCCGTTGTCATGACGACTATCAAAATTTGCACACAACTCTGAGAGTAAAACGGGTTGTCAATAGCTCACCAAACTTTTGAGTATCACTATCGTCCATTATACATGTTTTCTTGTGCGCAATATTCACATCAAATGACTAGAAAATTCCCTTTATGGGCAGAATCTACGAAAATAGCCTTTTCTAGTCTGGGCAGCGACTGTCTATGGTCTGGGTAGCGAAAAAAGATATCCCTGAACTAAAAATATGCATGGGCAACCAGCCATTGTCACTGGGCTACCAACTTCAGAAAATAGTAGCCCAGGAGGACTACCAGGAAAAAAAGTTAATTTCGAGCCCTGAATACTGTATTATTTCATGCGTCCAGTAGTGTCTGATAAATGTCACTACATGTCGAGTCATCAGCAGTCAATTTCAATGCTTGATAACCAAGTTTGTAATTTTGTCAAAATTTTCTAGTCTGTTTACTGGATATCAAACATTATGTGAAGCATACTACTATTAATGAACCTGTTGTAAAATACGTGGGCATATTCAGTTCATATCTGGTTAATTTATGCGAATGTTTGAAGGTTAACACCAAGTAAGCTTCTTTTCTATAGGGTTATTCACAAAATACGGCCCTGTATGGACGAGGGCTCAGTGAGTGACGTATTGGACTCGCCTTCGGCTCGTCCAATACGTCACTCACTGAGCCCTCGTCCATACAGGGCCGTATTTTGTGCATAACCCTATTATTATACACCTCCCTCCATTAATCGTTCGTATGAACTAATTCTATGGTAAATTTTGAGGGATGCGACACACGCGATATGAGTGGAACGCGCGCGATTGTTGAAATAAAATTGCTACAAACCCCTGAAAATTCGCGTCGCGCGTCTCCTGTATTCGGGACTCCGCGTACTATACAAAATACGGAAAGTTATTGGACGGTCAAACTTCCATAGGTTACGGCAGTAGGTGTATAATAATGCTGTTTATGACAGCAATGCTCTTTGAAAGAAACCCTTTTATAAAATAGCGTAAAAGTGCGCCAGGTCTACAGTATATAGAGAAATTGTATCTGTCTAAAATGCAGTCTTTGTTAGGTCTGTCATTCTCATGCAATAAGAGTTGTGATTAGAGTTGGTCAATGCGGTGGTACAACATTGTGCGTAGGGTCCAACGTCCGCATCCTGCATTTATAGGAGTGGTTCAACAGTCGTGACCTCATGTGTCACGGGAACGATAAGTGACAGGCAGAAGAACATCAACGTTTCATGATAGTTAATGACGTTAATGAGCATCATTTGGTTATTTGACCAACGTTAAAAATCTGAGGCTCAGAACTTGTTTGAATTTCTGTTGGCAGCAGCAAATGCATAGCACATTTCTGTAAGTTTAGAACCAAAGCATCGATCACGACCAGCGATATCGCCGTCTTTTCCTTTAGCGTTTTCACTTTGGACGGTTTTAAGGTAGACTGAACCTCGGGGGCTTTCAAACTTCTACAATTCTTTTCTGATCTACCACTTGTAGAGACTCATTTAAAGTTCTCTGGGTAAGAAATGTTTTTACGGTATTAGTTTTTCGAAAATTGAAAACTCCATTTTTCTTCATAGAGATAACAGAGGGATGGCGGCCATTTTGAATGTCAAGTATCGGTAAAGCTTTGGTAATTTGTTACTCCAGTAACAAAATTTGCACGATGACCCCCGATTCTTATTCTTGATTTTGAAAGTGAATGGTTGAAAGATTCCTTGAGGAAAGTTTGAGCAAAAGTTTAAGTCTTTCACTTTCGAGACGCATTCTACCTTAAGGGACCAGATGGAATATTACATTACCATGCCCTGGCTGTCGCATTTTGATTGGTCGAGCTGAACCACTTGATTGACCACAAATACAGAGTAATGGTCTGTTTCCATGCCCGTGAATATAAATAATAAGATTAACAACTCAAAGTATCGTAACATTACAGCTCAAATGTAAAGCATAATCAATCACAAAATAAAATGGAGCACTTGTGGGCCAAGTTGAGATACTTTTTTTCTGAAAATATCTCCGGATTCGCCAATTTTGTACAGCGCGCGTGACATTTTGTCGTGTATTGCTCAGTTCTGGGGCCCAGTTGTCGTTCGCTCCAGAAATTGTCGCAAATTTTGACGGTATTCTTCGGTTCGTTGATAATATAATGGAAATAACAGACTCCGCTCTGACCATTAATGTGTATTTGTGGGCGCGGGCTCGAGGAAAGCCAAATTAACGGGCTCGGCAAGCCTCGCCCGTCAATTTTTGGCTTTCCTCTCGCCCTTGCCCATAAATAAACGTTAATGGTCAGCGCGTCACCCGTTATTTCTATATTATCGAGATATGTCTCGTGCACATTTTATGTATTTAGCAGGCGATACGTTTATGTATTTGTGTGTACCCTGCCGTATGAACCTAAGAGTCACAGTATACTAACTCAGTCCAGTGCGGTAGATTGGCTTTACAGTAGGATGGCCACCATGCTAAATTAGAAGATAATGTAATGACATCTAACTGAGAAATGACAAACTCAATAAAGGAGTTGGGCAAAACTCAACGTCTAAGCATATACATTAGAGAAACATAGACAGAACAGTTTTGTATTGTCTAAGGTTTAAGGTACAGAGCTTCTCGGGGACAAATATTCGGACATTCACAAATTTTCTCATTACTCTTCTGACCACTTGTGAGGGATCATTATGAAGCTTTTGGAGTAAGAACCATTTTCACCCTCTTAGTTTTTAGAAAAGACAAAATTTTGTCTCCCAATAGAGTTAACAAAGAGATCACGTCCATTTTGAATTTCAAATATCTGTCAATGTTTAGTTATTTACTTCCCTAATTCCAAACTTTACACGGTGACCCCTGAATTTTATTGTCGATGTGATAAAAGAATGGTTGCTTGAGGAAAGCTTTAGCAAATATAACTTTCGAAGCGCCGCGTACTACTTTAATTTTAAGACTTTATAGGATATCCACTATAATAATTGTTAGCTATGAGGCTGCGAAACTACTGATAAGAACGGCGGTTTAATATAGAAATAACGGGCGACGCGCTGACCATTAACGTTTATTTATGGGCAAGGGCGAGAGGAAAGCCAAAAATTAACGGGCGAGGCTTGCCGAGCCCGTTAATTTGGCTTTCCTCGAGCCCGCGCCCACAAATAAACGTTAATGGTCAGAGCGGAGTCTGTTATTTCCATTATATTATCAACGAACCGAAGAAAACCGTCAAAATTTGCGACAATTTCCGGAGCGAACGACAACTGGGCCCCAAAACTGAGCAATACGCGACAAAATGTCACGCGCGCTGTAAAAAATTGGCAAATCCGGAGATATTTTCAGAAAAAAGTATCTCAACTTGGCCCACAAGTGCTTAATTTTATTTTGTGATTGATTATGATTTACGTTTGAGCTGTAAAGTTGCGATACGTTGAGTCGTTAATCTTATTATTCATATTCACGGGCATGTAAACAGACCATTACTCTGTATTTGTGGTCAGTCACGTGGTTCAACTCGACCAATCAAAATGCGACAGCCAGGGCATGGTAATATAATTCCTCTTCTAAATTAGTTTTAACTGTGACATGTATGGCAAAGTCAACAAACATAAATGCGTTTAATCCTACATGATCGCCCATTACTCTGCTTGTTTCCAGTCTAAATAAGTTAACAGACGTTCGTCGTGATCAAGTAATCAGATTAAAATATGACCTTTTGCAGATTGCATTAAAAATGTATGTATGTAATCATGCATGATTGTTCTTGGTATATTTGCTCATTCGTTCACACTCAAGAATGAGACTTCATAAAATTGTGCATAAACACAAGGAGAACATGCTAACACGAAAGCGTGCACTAACGTGATTTCCTCTGAGCATGACCCGACCGTACAACCGTTGGGTCAAGGAGTCAAACAGCAATTTAGGGATCGTAAATCTTGAACAAGTAGAGGAACTTTGGTCTTTTATATTGGACAGAGGTCATACCTTTATTTCAAAGCGACAAAGTCGGCCATTTTTCATGAATTTTGTTTGATACGAGATATTACTTTGTTGTTTGATACGTTGAAAGATTCTGAATGAATGGGTGACCATGCATTTATTCGACCCGGTTGTAGACCCGATACACGAAACCATCGCGAAAATGAATTAATGGTCATGGCCGTTAATTCATTTTCGCCATGGTTTCATTTAATTTTTCTAAAACCAGGATCCAATATATGCATGGTCAACTATTCATTCAGTATCTTTCAACATGTCAAACAACATAAATAGTAATGTCTCTCATGACACAACAAGAACAATATAATGAACAAATATAGATAATTCTCCAATATTATTAGCCAAGTAAAGCATAAAGAAAGACGGAAAGGCGATTTCTGGATTGTCAGTGCAAAGTTAGTTTGGGGTCTTGAATGGTCTCATGTACTTAAATGATCGACCGTCACTTCTGCCTCAACAAAGATAAACAAATGCAGGTCGCTGTGAATCGTGAGTTCAGGCATTACTTATGCAGGCTGGGCGGAAATAAGAACTTCAGTAGACCTGAGCGGCGTCTACTTCTGGATTATTTGATCTTCTCAAGATTTTGAACTTGCCTATCGCTTCCTTTTAATGACACTGTTTAGTAGCAGAAACTGAGTCAGTGCTTAAATTTTTCACTCAAGTAGCTTAGAATCCTACACATGGCCGTTTTTGTTGCATTCAACTCAAGAACAAAGGATACTGTTATGGAGAATTTTAAAAAAGCCCACCTTTAATCGCCATACTTGCCACACCTATATGAAAAGCTATTGTAGAGGTGGTAGACGAATACAGGAGTTGGTGATCAAAGAACAGAAGGGCAAGCTGTATTTTTATAATGTTTTGGTTTCATATTCATCTACTAGCTACATTTCTCAATTTTCATAAAGTTGCATAACCCGCATCTTTGACCAAAAATCCTTATTTCACTTAGTTTCTGATGAATGGATGGGTAATGCCAGATCTCCCAATATGTTCAACCATATGACACACTAAGGAGCTTAATAGAATTAATCATGGATTTGTTATTAATCTAAGCTATAGCCGCACAGTTAACAGTAGTTCCCAAGGGAGTTGACAATAATTGCTAGGCCACTTCAAATTATCCATCTCTGTACGCCAAAACAGTACACAATCCGGGTTTTTGAATAGAAATGTCACCCTTTTACTGAGATAACAAATGATTTACAGATGTAATAAGGCGTTACAGATATACCCTAAAACTTTACGTGGTGCAAATATTTACTCAGGTAGAGTGGCCAATTTTATGCGTTGAAGTACTGAAGTGAGTTTCCTTATGAGGTGAAAACTCGGTCTCCTGAAGCCATAGTACCTCAAAACGCATTTGTTTTGGTTGTAAAGGGCTGTTCTAATTACTGATACAACGAAACATAAAAGTAGGCTTTATGCTTACCCGTCTTCGGAAGCATTCATGACTTGATGATGGTCGACCAACAAAGAATTTCAAAGTGGCTAGTTTTGGATGTCGAGTCTTTGTGTTCTGTAATTAGATGCCCAACCCACACCAATAAATAATAGCGGAGTGTTTGCAATGAATGACATTTTTGTCAGTGTTAAAATTTAAAACCCTTATCAGTCTACAAACTTCCAACTACTTTATGTTAGGCTTTTCATAAAAAATCGTCTACGGCTATTGTTAAATGTTATATCACCATTTTATAGGTGATATGGAAAATGAAATCTTTTCGGCCAGCCTATTTGTCAAGGGACATTCTTATTGTTTTTCGACTGCTTTTTGAATGCAGAGCCTGAAAATAAGTGCTACACTTCTGACCACCCACAGAACAATTGAATATTTCTCGTTGGTCAAGTATGCGAAACAACGCCAGTGTTTATTTGGCAAGGTGTGTGCATTGAATTGTTCGGTTTGCAAGAAAGCAATTGTTGCCTGAAGACCAGGTTCATTGTTTACTGAACCTTTTATCGTTTTAACACAGTAAATGGTTCTGAGCAAAAGGATCATATATAGTGTACCTCGAATGCTTCATAACCTCTAACCTGATGGTGTGATTTCAGATGGCATATCTGCAGTGACCAAAGTCATTGTCGATGGTTGCATTTTAGTCAGAAATAGTATTATTGATGTACAGTGTCCCCTCAGTTTGTGCCGAGAACACTTTGCATCCAACGTTATCCAGATTGGGAAAAGAAAGTGCAAATGTACTTGTTTTAAGTACAAAAACACCAAAATATCATCAAAATCTATAGCTATTGGCCCTTCTAGCGACTCTAACATCTGGAACTGCCGGTAGATCATCAGAGGGCTGAGGCAGCGTTGCATTAACTCTCGAGAAGGTCATCAACCTTGCACTAAACTAACGCAATTAAAACGTGATACATACAATAACAGCTTTGTTTCAACTTAAGGTTTATTTATTTATTTATTTATTTATTTATTTATTTATTTATTTATTTATTTATACTGATATCCCACAGGCGATCAGGGAACACTCATATTCATTTTCTTAAAGTCCTACTCGCATGGCCAAATGTGTTGAGATACCAGAACTCTTTCGATAGAAGTGCTTGGCGAATTTCCTCCATTTCCTCCACATTTTGAGTTCAACCACTCGCCTGCTCCCAGGAAATTTTCACCAAATTTTATAAAATATACCCTAGTCATTTTTCCAGAATGTTGATAAAAAACTGTTGCAAATGATATGTGATATGGTTCAAAATTATCAACAAAAATCAATAAAATTCACAAAACTTGGTAAAATGTTGCATTGATATTTTGGTGGGAAAAATTAAAGGACTCAAAGGAGTTGCAAGTAACTGGTATCTGCAAACGCGTTGCACAGATTAGAGTTCTATATGTAAACTATGTAGACTTATTAGTAAATATTTTATTACATTGCCTCAATCATAAAGTGGAATGCATTTTACATCAACCTCACAGTGATTCATGTTGACAAATACACATGTTGGTGGCTCGTAGAACATGACGGAGCACAGATCTTTTGTCAGGTCCACCGCATTTGTTTGCTGTGAATGTTTGCTCTGCTCTCAGAATGATTCTGTTTTAACAACCCACAAATGACAGGTAAAAAAAGACACTCAGACAAACATGATAGCTGCTCAGCATGTTTGGCAAAGCAGGGTAGATTTTTAGTTTGTCGCAAGTGATTTCGGGGCATTATGTTATGGAGACAGCATTTCCAGCTCAATAAGAAACAATATTTCTTCTAAAACAGGAAATTTCAGGATATGGTGGAGAAGCCAAAGCTTTGAGAGATTAGACATTTGTTGCCTGTTACTAACTCCACACAAGCCAAGCTGGCTGCCGTAAAGTAAACATGATCACAAATAAATACTGACATAGTGGATTATCCCAGACGACATAATGCATAAAGGCGCAAGGCATGATGGGATGCATATGACGCGTGCATTTATCTTTATAGAACACAAATAACCACTGAATTTAAGTATGATGTAATTTACGAAAAAAGGTGGACAAAGGACACCTTACGACGTAAAGTTTGGAGAAGGAAGCAAACAGGATTTGTAATTGACTATTCAGATTTGTGTTACGGAGAAAAGTCCAAAGCTATGAAGAAAACCTCCACTGTCACAACCAAGTTGCCGTGTCGAGGGCGATGTAATTGAAACAGTTGACAAAGAAGCTGATAAACACAACCCTTAACAAACATTGAGGTTTCTCCGTGACCGCGTATTTCTCTATTGCTGCCATCCCTCAATAAGAGACTGAAGTTTCATGCACCGTCCGGGTATGTAACGGATCAGGCAGATTATTATTATTATTATACTTTATTTAACGAGGGTAGTCTGATTTACAAAATGAATTGTAATTTCCATCAGAGCCCTCTAAAATAAGTCCATTGTCATACAAAGAGAAAGCATACATGGAAAAAGTATTGAATTGGGAACATTTGGATAAATAAACAGATTATAAATAAAAATGCGAAACTAAAATGTAACAAAGGTCCAACAAGACACAATCAATCCAAATCAGAGCCCTCGTCAATGAACTTGGCATACAGATAATTACGTAATGTAGATTTAAAGGATAACAAAGTTTCACAGCTACGAACGGACGGGGGAATAGCGTTCCAAATTTTAACTGCTCGATAAGCGAATGATCTTTGACCCATAGCAGTTCTAAATGACGGCGTGTATAAATTACCATGACTAGTGTTGCGCGTATTTAAATGATGCATATCTGTGAGATGATGGAATAAAGTACATAAATAGGAAGGTGCGAGATTGTGTAGAGCTTTAAAAGTCATTACAGCAGTAAAATAAGTAATACGAAAGTCTATGGGCAACCAATGGAGATCAGTGAAAACAATTCGAGAGGAAACAGATGTATCGACACCTAAAATAACCCTGCCAGCTCTTTTCTGGAGTTTATACAATTTCTGGAGATTTGTTTTGGAAGTGTTACCCCAGACAGTGCAACAATAATCAACTACAGAAAGAAATAACGCATTGTAAACCAAGAGTAGTACATTTCTCTGAGTGAAAGGGCGCAGAAAGGGCGCAGTTTTCGCAAAATTCCATTTCTCATAGACAAATTCTTACATAGCTTATTAATGTGATCATCCCAACTTAAGATGTTGTCAATTTGCACACCTAGAAGTGTATGAGTAAAAACATTTTAATTGGAGTGTTGTTGATTTGAATAGTGAAAGGGCCGGGCATCAGAATCACTAAAAACCTTAATTTTTGGACGTGATGCAACAACCATACATTTTGTTTCAGTGGTATTAATTGACATAGCATTGTTGGAAACCCAGTTAGAAACCGGTATAAGATCCTCATTCAAACTGAAGTTGACATTTTCTATGGTAGCCCCGGAAACACACATGGTCTGGTCATCTGCAAACATTTCCAAATTGCTCCCATTGAGACACAGTGGAAGATCATTTATGAAAATTAAAAACAGAAGTGGTCCCAGTGTAGAGCCCTATGCGACTCCACAAGTAACTGGTAACACGTCAAAGTTTTCAGACATATAACTGACAAGCTGGTTTCTACCGGTCAGGTAGGAGCGGAACCAATTTAAAGATGACCCAGTAATACCATAAGTAAAAAGTTTCTTAAGCAACATGTCATGATCAACAAGATCGAAAGCTTAACTCACAAGTCTAAAAACATTAAGCCACTGTACAAACCCTGATCCACATTGCTGAGAAGTTGATCGGTTAACTTAAGCAGAGCAGTATGACATGAGTGTAACTTTCTAAAACCTGATTGAGAGTCAACAATTAAGTTATTACTGTGCAAAAAATTGTACAAACTGTTGTAAACATGTTTCTCTAAAATTTGTGATAGAATAGGTAACAGAGAAATAGGCCTATAGTTGTTAATGTCACATTTTGAACCACACTTATGTATAGGAACTATCTTGGCACTTTTGAAGCAATCAGGAAAGATGCCATTGATAATAGACATGTTGAAAATACTGGTGAAAGAATCTGCTATACAATTTGCACCAAGTTTCAAAAGTCTGGGAGATATATTGTCCCTTCCAGCAGATTTACTATCATCCAATAGAGAAAGCTGCTCTTTTACAAAATTAACTGACACTGGGGAATTTGAAAAGTAACAGGGGTTGAGCCAACTTTTGAATTAACCCATGCTGCAGTAATATTCAAGTCATTTGAAACATTGATATAGTTACGATACTTATCATTATATTACCATGACCTGCCCGTCGCATTTTGATTGGGCGAGCTGAACCACGTGACTGACCACAAATACACAATCATGGTTTGTTTACATGCCCGTGAATATGAATTATAAGATTAAGAACTAAAAGTATCGTAACTTTACAGCTCAAACGTAAATCATAATCAATCACAAAATAAAATGGAGCACTTGTAGGTCAAGTTGAGATACTTTTTTCTGAAAACATCTCCGGATTTGCCAATTTTTTACAGCGCGCGTGACAGTGCGTCGCGTATTGCTCAGTTTCTGGGGCCCAGTTGTCGTTCGCTCCTAAAATTTTCGGAAATTTTGACGGCTTTCTTGGGTTTGCTGATAATATAATGGAAATAACAGACTCCGCTCTGACCATTAACGTTTATTTGTGGGCGCGGGCTCGAGGAAAGCCAAATTAACGGGCTCGGTAAGCCTCGCCCGTTAATTTTTGGCTTTCCTCTCGCCCTTGCCCACAAATAAACGTTATTGGTCAGCGCGTCGCCCGTTATTTCTATAGTAATTCCAGTAAAATGAACATTAAATGCCTGGGCAATGTCCTTATGGTTTCTTAGTAATCTACCATTACTATGAACGCAAGGACTTTGTGTACGAATATCACCCTGAGATAAAATTTCATTCACAGAGCGCCAAATAACGGATGGGTTGCTAGAATTGCTACTGAAAATGTCTTTATAGTACCTACGCTTTGCGAAAGTAATGGTGTGAACAACCCTGTTTCTCAGGGATCTATACAATGACCAATCGTTGGGAGAGTTTGACCTTGTAGCTTTAACGAGATGATAGTCCCTTACATGAATGAGGTCAAGAATCTCAGGGCAAAACCATGGCGGCTGCCTGTACCTTTTCACGCGCCTATCGAAATAAGGAGCGTGTGCATCACAAACATTATTGAAAATACTGGTCCAACCATTAAAGACTAAGTTTACGTCATTTGACAGAGAAACTTCTGGCCATGAAGTCGCCATTAAATCACTAGTAAAATTGACAACGCTGAAGTTACGAAACTGTCTTGATTTAACACAAATATGGGAGCCAGTATTGTTCTTGTTGCCATGGTTACGTCTCACTATACAAACGGGGTAGTGATCAGACAGACCAACTTTAGGTATACACACAGAGGAAATTTTCATCGGGCAATTTACATAAACATGGTCGAGGAGTGTACCAGAGACAGGCCAAGTCGGGACATTGATAAGTTGTTCTAAATTGAGAGATACCATACATTTGTAGATATGATGATTCATACCATTCGGGACAAATAGATTAAAATTGAAGTCACCCAAGACGATCATTTCCTTGTTTTCAAGATAAACAGACTCAAAGACTGATATAAGTTCCTTGTCAACAGATATTGTGGAACTTGGTGGTCTATAAACACCGATAACAATGAGTGGGCAACTTTTTTTCAATGCGAATTTCAAGAATCATCATTTCGATTGTTGTTGGTTCTAAATCAAACCTACGAATCCATGAAATATCGGAACAAATCTACGTAAGAAGACCCCACCAATACCAGCTTGTCTGTCTTTCCGACATAAATCAAAACCAGAAATGAAAAACTCAGAATCAGAGTGCGTGTTCCCAAGAAATGTTTCACTAAGAATTAAAATGTCAAATGGCTTAATATCATGATTTAAAATTAAACGTAACACATCAATCTTGTTAGTGATGTGTTGAATGTTCCAGTGACCTATACGGAGACCTTTGGCTTTGGAGAGTTCATGAAACGGATTCAGGACAGAGTTCAGAGAAAAGAGCGAGGCTGGATTGAGAGCAATGTTGTCGTGTGTTGATGGATGAATGGCACTCTCTTCGTGGCTGGATACCAAGTCACCTAGTCATATAGATGGACCCGTTCGTGCCAACTATTGCACAGTGACAGTAGCCAATGATTAAGACTGGAATATGTGGTCATGGAGAGACATCAGAACCAATTTGAATTGAAGAAAACTTACGTCGCTGCGGACGGAAGAAGGAAAGACTGCATCAAGTTGACATGAAAGAAGACAGCATGCGAGTCGTCGCTTTACAAATAGCGAATAAACGATCACATTTGACTGCATAGGGGCGGCATATAAATGTTGCGAGGAATTATTCATCAGCGTGAATTATGAGAAGATATCAACATTTCGATCCCTAACATTAAACGAAAGTGTACATCTGATTATTTATGGGAACAGACGACCAGTTGAAAGGCCAGGTGTGTGTAAGTATTGCGGTTTTCCATCTTACCTTGGGTGTAGAGCACCAGGTTCTCGATCGGTCGATTGGGCAGACTACGGCAGCCAACCAGCACTCATGTCCATAATCTCTAAGGGTTTACGTTACCTTACTTGAACTTACTTTTAGAACATCAATGCTAGTTTTTAGACATTGCCTTCTCGATGGATGTCCTCGAAGATGGCTATGAAGCAATATTGTCCAGTCTTCATTGTATTGTAACATTGTCAGTGGTCAAAAGCCGTGTCATCGACACAGCCAGATAAGAAGTGCCTAAACCATAATGTCGCCATCATGTTTACGATGTGTCCTTTGCAAATGGCCGCTTGGGAAGGTCGTAGGGTTTCGCTGTTGCACCAGCCAAAGTTCACAGATGTACGTTTTGTAAGCCTAATTAAAGAGTCACGTGCCGCGTTCTGCATGCAGTTTAACCTAGAAACAGTTTTAGCCACATGTTGATGATTAGCAACCATATCTTGATTATCATTTGACGTGGTTTCACCTCAGCTGACGGCACACAGTTGACCTTGTCATCTTTGGAACTGCTTATCGGACTTTCTAGCCCGATCAGTCAGTAAGTATGCATTTCACTTTGACGGTCAGGTACTGAGCACAGCTGTCGTGATGCAGTAGTACCATTTCAGGTTTTTCTTCTTCAACTTAAATAAAGGTACGTTTTTTCTGATCTAGGCCGAAGTGATTTGATACAGATTCAACAACACTATACAAAATTGAAATTCTTGCAAAAAAAATAATCGAACCTGAGATCAACTTTTGTTTTCAGTATTTTCTTGCTTATCAGCTGATGTGTAAACACATGTTGCCCGACCCCGCCCCCTCCATCAAGCGAGTGACATGAGAACCGCTAACTGGTTTCATTTGATATAAAAACGAGGGAGTTGATAACGAATAAGGCAATTGGCGGACCTGCAACGAGTTAGGCAATTGGCGGACCTGCCGTCCGATTAATATATATTATGTCGCCACTGGTCAGGACACATTAGCTGTAACTTTTGGCGAAGCTTATTTCAGCTCTGTGTATTACCATGGAGGTAGAGCACCTAAAGATAAATTGAAGTGAACACGAATCTATTTCTATTCAGCTGCAGAATGTGTATCGTGGCCCATGAAATTTGGAGCGCTGGCAGGGGCACTTGGGCGTGCGGCACGTGGGCACGTGGCACTTGGCTTTTGAAATAGGCTTGCTCGTTGTGCGTTCGGTACGTTCTCCTTTTTCAAAAATCCTCCCGCTCCCCAACCGAAATCACATGGGTCACCCTTAGGCTATCTCATTTTCATCTTAAGGGTCACAGTCGCTTGTGGTTTGGTACAGGGCGAAGGCCGCTAAAACTCCCTTATATTTCTAAATTACAGTGGTATTCTTCGTATACCTGACCAAAAGCGACTGTGGTACGCGTAGAAGACTCTACAATGGAGGTGAAAGCTAACGAAAGCTAACGGTTTCCTAGACAACAATTGTTGCCTGAATCAGGTTCATTGTTTGAGCAATAGGATCCCGTATGGTGTACCTGGAATACTTTTTAAGTGATGGTTTGATTTCAGGTTGGATATCTGCGGTGACCAGCGTCATTGTCGATGGTTGCATTATCGTTAGAAATAGTATTATTGATGTAAAGTGTGCCTTATGTTTGTTACGAGAACACTTTGCATCCAACGTTATCCAGATTGGAAAAAGAAAGAGCAAATGTACTTGTTTTAAGTACAAAAACACCAAAATATCATCAAAATCTATAGCTATTGCCCCTTCTAGCAACTCTAACATCTGGAACTGCCGGTAGATCGTCAGAGGGCTAAGGCAGCGTTGCATTAACTCTCGAGAAGGTCATGTTGAGGACAAAAATGCAAATTAAGCATGCAACAGATGGCGGGTACATGCCAACAAAACCTTGCCCTAAACTAACGCAAATAAAACGTGATACATACAATAACAACTTTGTTTCAACTTAAGGTGGGTTATTTATTTATTTATTTATTTATTTACTTATTTATTTATTTACTTATTTATTTATTTGTTTATTATTTATTTATTTATTATTTATTTATTTATTTATACCGATATCCCACAGGCGATCAGGGAACACTCATATTCATTTTCTTAAAGTCCTACTCGCATGGCCAAATGTATTGAGATACCAGAACTCTTTCGATAGTAGTGCTTGACGAATTTCCTCCATTTCCTCCACATTTTCAACCACTCGCCTGCTCCAAGGAAATTTTCAAACTTTTACAAAATATACCCTAGTCATTTTTCCAGAATTTTGATGAAAACTGTTGCAAATGCTATGTGATTTGGTTCAAAATTATCAACAAAAATCAATAAAATTCACAAAACGTGGTAAAATGTTGCATTGATATTTTAGTGGGAAAAATTACAGGACTCAAAGTGTTAAACAAGAAGAGTTGCAAGTAACTGGTATCTGCAAACGCGTTGCACAGATTAGAGTTCTATATGTAAACTATGTAGACTTATTAGTAAATATTTCATTACATTGCCTCAATCATAAAGTGAAATGTATTTTACATCAACCTCACAGTGATTCATGTTGACAAATACACATGTTGGTGGCTCGTAGAACATGACGGAGCACAGATCTTTTGTCAAGTCCACCGCATTTGTTTGCTGTGAATGTTTGCTCTGCTCTCAGAATGATTCTGTTTACAACCCACAAATTAAAGGTAAAAAAAGACACTCAGACAAACATGGATGCTGCTCAGCGTGTTTGGCAAAGCAGGGTAGATTTTTAGTTTGTCGCAAGTGATTTAGGGTCATCATGTTATGGAGACAGCATTTCCAGCTCAATAAGAAACAATATTTCTTCTAGAACAGGAAATTTCAGTGTATGGTGGAGAAGCCAAAGCTTTGAGAGACTAGACATTTGTTGCCTGTTACTAACTCCACACAAGCCAAGCTGGCTGCCGTAAAGTAAACATGATCGCAAATAAATACTGACATAGTGGATTATCCCAGACGACATAATGCATAAAGGCGCAAGGCATGATGGGATTACGCGTGCATTTATCTTTATAGAACAAAAATAACCACTGAATTTAAGTATGATGTAATTTACGAAAAAAGGTGGACAAAGGACACCTTACGACGTAACGTTTGGAGTAGGAAGCTAACGGGTTTTGTAAGTGACTATTCAGATTTGTGTTACGGAGAAAGTCCAAAGCTATGGAGAAACCTCCACTGTCACAGCCAAGTTGCCGTGTCGAGGGCGATGTAATTTAAACAGTTGACAAAGAAGCTAATAAACACAACCCTTAACAAACATTGAGGTTTCTCCGTGACCGCGTATTTCTTTATTGCTGCCATCCCTCAACAAGAGACTGAAGTTTCATGCATGCACCGTCCGGGTAACGGATCAGGCAGATGAACCTGTTCGTGCCAACTATCGCACAGTGACAGTAGCCAATGATTTAGACTTGAATATGTGGTCATGGTGAGATATCAGAACCAATTTGAATTGAGGAAAACTAACAAGGCTGCGGACGGAAGAAGGAAAGACTGCATCACGTTGACATGAAAGAAGACAGCATGCGAGTCGTCGCTTTACAAATAGCGAATAAACGATCACATTTGACTGCATAGGGGCGGCATATAAATGTTGCGAGGAATTATTCATCAGCGTGAATTATGAGAAGATACTAACATTTCGATCCCTAACATTAAACGAAAGTGTAAATCTGATTATTTATGGGAACAGACGACCAGTTGAAAGGTCAGGTGTGTTGTAGGAGCAGACGATCAGTTGAAGGGTCAGGTGTGTGTAAGTATTGCGGTTTTCCATCTTACCTTGGGTGTAGAGCTCCTGGTACTCGATCGGTCGTTTGGGCAGTCTATGGCAGCTAACCAGCACTCATGTCCTTAACCTCTAAGGCCTTACGTTACCTTACTTGAACTTACTGTTAGCAGACAATGTTAGTTTTTTTCCGATATTGAGACATTGCCTTCTCGGTGGATGTCCTCGAAGGGGGCTGTGAAGCAATATTGTCAAGTCTTCATTACATTGTAATATTGTCAGTGGTCAAAAGCCGTCTCATCGACACAGCTAGATAAGAGGTGACTGAACCATAATGTCGCGATCACGTTTACGCCATGTCCTTTGAAAATGGCCGCTTGGGAAGGTCGTATAGGGCTTTGCTATTGCACTGGCCAAAGGTCACAGATGTACGTTTTGTAAGCCTAATTAAAGAGTCACGTGACGCGTTCTGCATGCAGTTTAAGCTAGAAACAGTTTCAGCTACATGTTGATGATGAGCAACCATATCTAGATTATCATTTGACCCGGTTTCACCTCAGCTGACGGCACACAGTTGACCTTTTCATCGTTGGAATTTCTTATCAGACCTTCTAGTCTGAACATTCACTTGCCTAAATAGTCTATGCACGTTTACGGTCAGGTACTCATTACAGCTGTCATGATGCGGAAGTATCATTTCACGTCTTTCTTTATCAACTAAAATAAAGTTTTTTTTCTGATCTAGGCCTATACGATTTGATGACGATTAAAACAGATTCAATAGCATTAGACAAAATTGAAATTCTTGCAAAATGTAATCGTACCTGATATGAACTTTTGTTTTCAGTATATTCTTGCTTATTAGTTGATGTGTAAACACATGTTGCCCGACCCCGCCCCCTCTATCAAGCGTGTGACATCAGAAGCTCTAACTAATTTCATTTGATATAAAAACGAGGGGCTAGGTAATTAGCGATTGAAGTCTCAATATTGCCAACGAATTAGCTGGGTAATTGGCATACCTGCTGTCCGAGTAATATACGTTATTCCGTCGCTGGTAAGGGGACATCAGTTCGTAACTTTTGGCCAAGCTTATTTTCACTCTGTGTATTACCATCGTGGTATAAGGAGCTAAAGGTAAGTTGAAGTGAACACGAAATCTATTTCTATTCAGCTGCAGAATGTTAATTGTGGCCCATGAAATTTGGCACGCGGTACGTGGGCACGTGGCTCTTGTCTCTTGATTTGGCTTACTCTTGTACGTCGGGTTGAACACGATTGGAACTAATTTGGGAAAATGGGATGAGAGTAATTATTAGGAAAATGTAACGAAATCGAAATTTTTACAGCAGAAATTTTACAAAAATGACAGAAAGGTGAAAAATTTGAAATATTGTTCTCGTCGAACAAAACAACGAAAACAACGATTATTGCATCTCTCTTTCATCAGATTCATTTTCATGAAAAAAGTTCATTTGTGTGTAAATATACTAAAGAAATGAGACAAAATGCTTAAAATTTCTGTAATTGACGACTTTTGAGTCAGGGCACTTTTGAAATTTCGCTGAATTTTTCGTCAATTTAAGGCTTCATAAACAGTAAATTGAGTCAGGGCACATTTTAAATGACCCTGACTGACTTAACTGTAAATCAATCAAAAACCTTCATTTTGGTCAAGGAAAAGTGACAAACTGAGATAACTACTAGTATTTCAGTAATGAAGAAACTACAGACAAACTCTCATATTTTCATTCAAATATGAATATTGTTCATATATTTTGAACAATATTGCATTAGATACTATCATGTACTGATTCTTACTCATAACATTTCAACAGCATCATAAATTTTGAATAAAAATTTAAATCTGGTACGCAAATATGGTGTAATATTAGGCAAATTTCTAAATTTCTTGAGAAATTGTGCCAATCCAATTATCCCAATTTAGTTCCAATCGTGTTGTAGTTTTTTTCAAAAATCCTCCAGCCCCCACCCGAGATCACATGGGTCACCCCTTAGGCTATCTCATTTTTCATCTTAAGGGCCACAGTCTCTTGTGGTTTGGTACAAGGCGAAGGCCACTAAACCCCCTTTACATTTCTAGATTACAGTGGTATTCGCCGTGTACCTGACCAAAGCGACTGTGGTACGCGTAGAATACTCTACAATGGAGGTGAAAGCTAACATCGGTCAATTCAAGCGATGTTCATGTCACAATCTTTCTGTTCACTGATGAGCGACCAAAATTAAATCGAAGCAGTTTTGAAGTTGCGATGAACACTACAACTTGTGGAGAAATTTTTATAGATAAAGATTAAATTTAAGGTAATATGCACCTCGAAAGTGAAAGACTTAAACTTTTGCTCAAACTTTCCTCAGTGAAACTTTCAACCATTCTCTTACCGAAGCAAGAATAAAAATCAGGGGTCACCGTGCAAACTTTGGTACTAGAGAGACAAATAACTTGTGATTTCTCGATATTTGAAATCCAAAATGGCCGCCATCCCTGTGTTAACTCTATGGGAAAAAATAAAATTTTCAATATTCGAAAAACTAAGATGGTGAAAACTTTTCTATCGCCAAGAGCTTCAAAATGAGCCCCACAAGTGGTAGGTCAGAAGAAAATTGATAAAATTTGAAGGCCCGAATATCTGTCACCGAGGTGCGTTCTACCTTAAAGAAATTCGACAGAATTTCGCTCGAGGCCGGACAGTGTACCTAATGAGCCGAGCCAGTCGTAAGCTCTTTCGCATTTTTTAAAGTTTGAATTCGCCTTGGGGACAGATAATTGGTTTCTCAAATTTTTACAATTATTTGCTGATCTACCATTTGTGGGGGTTCACTTTAAAGCTCTTGGAGTAAGGAACATTTTTGCCGTCTTAGTATTAAGCATGAAAATGAAATATTCCCTATGTACTTAACAAAGGGATGATGGCCATTTTGAATTTCAAATATCGGTAAATGTTAGGCCATTTTTTTCTTTAGTAATAAAATTTGTACGATGACCCCTGGATTTTATTATTTATTAGGTAAGAGAAAACGGGCGAAAGTTTCATGAAGGAAGTTTGATCAAAAAATAAGTTTTTCACTTTTCATGGCGCGTACTACCTTAACTTGACCTCGAATGATTATTAAGTTTCGACCTCATCACCGGATATTTGGAGGGGGCGAACTCAGGCGCTCTGTGGTTCTGGGGTCTCGTTTTCCCAAGTTTTCTTTGACATGTTAACGACTCGTAAGTTTACATGTCGGCAGTTAGGGTTATCCAAGAGAAAACTAAATCAAATGTTGACGGAAGCGAGCCTTGGGTAACGTATCAGTTCGCTAATAAACGACATCAGCTGGCAGAAATCGGCATCCGTAATTTTTTAAATATTTATATTTAATCTTCTTTACATTTTATGCAAATGTTGAATGAGATTCTTTTCCGCTGATTTGATTTGATTTTATTCGGTAAATATTCAGGAAAACGTTAAAATACAGGATATTACATAAATAATAAAAAAACTAGATAAAATTACACCAAGCACAACAACACTATTACAGTAAAGAAACACAACTGAAAATTACTTGCCGAGGTTTGCACAAAATTTATTTCCAATATGGTCCTCGCTCTTATTGTACATGTAAAAGTATTGAACGTTTATAGAGGCTGTATACAGAATAACACAAATATCGCTATGTTATGTCTACAGTACACACAGAAGTTTAAAGTGTCCAGCATATTGCGTGTCTAAAGTGTTATCTATGCCAGATCTGTCAATCTCCTATCGTGTATTTGTGATTCGAGTTTGTCAGGTCGGGTGTATGAGATCTTGTTGAGGATCCACCGTTACCTGTACGTACAGGCACTGTCTCACTGTAGCTTTTTACGTCAAACTGGAGGAATAAGCGGTTGGCGGAATGCGGCCAAAATTTCATGATAGTTAATGATCAACATTAAATTATTTAATTTATTATTTAATTATTTGACCGAATTAATATTCGACTTTCGATACTTATACTTAGAGTAAAGGGAAAATCGTTATTTTCTTACCACTGTTAGGCCAAAGTAATTAAATTCTTTGTTTTGCGTCCACTCTAAATGGGAAAAGGTACGCGTCTAAGCGGCTGAAAAACACACACAAGAAAATTAACGTAATGTAAGTTGATTGCAGCAAATAAAAAATTGTAACAAATGCGAACAGTATGTATGCGTACAGTCAAACCAACCGCAGCTGCTCAGTCATTACACGCCACACTCACCTGACTAATTTTCGGTTTTCTTTTAATTTTTAAACTCTTTTATAACCGGTCCCTTGTTTTGTTGTAATGAAACTTCAAATCAGTTTGGTGTGATACTGTGGTGTATGATAATTAAGAGGTTTCCGTTTGTTTATTCTCAGAGCACACTGCGGCGTTATAATACCATCATAATTTGACTATGTCAACTTTTGCTGCCTATTGCAAGACACCTCACAGTTGAAAATGATTAGCGCAGGCAATTCAACTTCTTCCTAGTAGCTAATCAGTCAACTGCAGAGAATTGTTGTATTTTACGTTGCGCAAAATACAATATTTTTCAATATCACATCGTCGTATAGAACTAGGGCGCGGCATATTTTCCAATGCAATATTGGTAGCCCTTGAATAAATAATTGAAATTTACAATTTTCAGGCATTTCAAATTAGACCCTAGTATTTCGGTAGAATAATTTTCTATGGAATTTTAAATTTCACTAAAGTCAAAAGAAAAAAT
>LD358990.1:53780-64166 GCA_001465055.1 Ptychodera flava | reverse complement strand
TATCATTGGTTCAGAATTGAGAAATGTAAACGCGCGAGAGTTGTAAGGTCTATTCAGTACATTTAACGCCATTGACGAGTTGAAGATCGTTTTGCTGTTGACTGTATTTTTACTTGATTTTGCATATGGCTGTTATCGCTTACGTATCTTTGGAATTCCCATATGAAATTCTTCCCAAAATATAATAATTGTAAGGGAAGTCTATACAGGAAATAGGACATGTTACTCTTTCTTTAATATTTAGCTGTGCAGCAAGGAAACACGGTGAAATTTTCAACATGACGCGGGAGGTGAAATTGACTCTTTGAATGTGCACTCCACTAATATATGTGGCGAAAATTCGGGACGCTATGACCGTACAAAATAGGGCGCCTTTGGGCCGTAGTGATTAGTAGACTAACAGATACATACACAGACATATAAACATTGATACTAACGTATGTAGACAAATAGATGCATACCTACCTACCTACCTACCTACCTGCCTACCTACCTACCTACCTACCTACCTACCTACCTACCTACATACATACATACATGCATACATACATATATACATACATACATACATACATATATGCATGCATGCATGCATGCATGCATGCGAGTGAGTGAGTGAGTGAGTGAGTGAGTGAGTTAGTGAGTGTGTTAGTGAGTGAGTACGTATGTACATAAAAGGCATCAACAGCACATACCTGATGTTCTAGAACCTGGGTATGTAACTGAACCTTCATTCCCTTCTTTTATCGCATAATCTGTAATATCAAATGAAGATTATGATGATAATGCTGATCATCGTGACGACGACAATCATCTAATATTCTTATCTTTGCTAGATTAGGTAGAAAAAGATATTACATTATTCTTTCACTGTTGCACTGAAACATGGAAAATACAGCCCGAACATTGCCATGAAAGTGTTTTCATCAAAGGTTATGAACAAAAACAAATATTAATAAACAATAGGAATACCTTCCTAAGTAATTGACGTTGAATAGTGTTTCCAAAGATTTTAAAGTGGTAATCTCACTTGGTAACATTTTAAAACACATTTTCTTTTAATGCCAACAGTCGATTTATATCACATATATCATCTCCTACCGCGTCCAGGTAGTTTATGCCATATTCAGATTCAAAATGTTGAATCATGTCAATATTCATTGCAACTGTATTGTATTGCATTGTCGACTTGAGTCGGCTATCAATGCAGTGTGCTCTTAGCAAGTCAAAGATGTGTTTTACTTAGGTGTCCCGACCGCGATTATCCTGGTTTTTTTGCTTGATAAAATGTTAGTTCTTTTAAGTAAAATGTACTCCAAATATTTTGACAGTTTTCCTGTAGAAAGGGTTAATCTGTATGCGACTAAAATTGAGTCATAGACAATCGATGCATCGATTATCAATGGGTAAGAATGCCGAGGCGCTCCCGATAGTTTACCAGTAGCTATACTAGTCACCCATGCGAATCCTGGTGGAATCAGCAAACTTTCCTTTTCATTATTAGGGGAATGAGTAAGCCTCGGCTTTTTCCCACGGGCATGACCGATCACAGACGCGAGTGGTACTATGGCGTACAGCAGCGTCAGCGTAGACTCGTACTCTCTAGCTTAGTTGAAAATGGCCCCAGTGAATTTGGGTGGGGAACCGGAATTTAAACTTATACTTTTTTTGAGGACATGTTGTATCGATATCTTGCGATCTGCGTGCATTCGCTACGTCAAATATCGACCGATGGCATAAGAAAAATGTGTTTTAAAATGTTACCAAGTGGGAGTGTCACTTTAATGTAAACATCATGCTGGTATCGCGTTGTTTAAATTACCAGCTCTACGCTTATTTGTACTTGCCGATTGTATGTGTTTTAAGCCTTACCTAAACGCGGAAGTGAACATAAATCGTGAAATTTTGCGTAACATATAGATTTTGGAGAACGTCGGTTAGATTTGTGTGTGGTCTTTTTTTAATCCAGCAAACTAATGTCAACTTTGCTACGAAATCCGTCTTTGGACTGTTGCTGAAAAACGGGACTTTTGAACACGTTGCAAAGTTACCATATCCATAGTTTTCTTTCTGAAAAAGCCATATAGCGTGTGTTAAAATCAGGTAGCAACGCTCCTGCACAGTCGCCCGAAGTGCAGCAGGCCTAAGAGCATAAATTGTTTCGAGCCTAAAGAAATTTCACATAGAGTACATTCCTTTTAGCTTTTTAGCCAAATCCTAATTTGCATATTTAATGAATTTTTTAATACTTTCTTATTTATTTATTTATTGTGATCAGAAAAAAAAGAAACAAAAAATACATAACTAAATATACATAAAAATTTACTAGCAAACATCTTTGAAGATATTCCAGAATTTGTCATTAGTATCGTTTCTCATCATTCTTGCTTGATAATCATCTACCTTAAGAATGTAATTATCGAAGAAAACCAGTTCTTCAGGTTTGGTAATTCTCCTTTAATCTTCAATTGAACATTTAAAAATTGTCCTCGTTAACAATACAAAGTAATTCAGATCTTTCCGCACTTTTTTGTGAGGTAACGACGCTGATCATTTTTAAAACTAATTGAATATCAATGGGAGAAAAACATATAACAATATTATATCTTGCCTGGAAGCGTATCTCAACTTCCTTCTATAACTTTAAAATGACATCACATTAAAATCACAAATTGTCCTCTAGGTCTCGGGGACCGCAAGAATTTTTAGAATGTCTTGGATCAAGCCAAGTCTGCATTTAATTTAACGATTCTTTATTGTTTTATGTACTATATACCACGTAATAGAGCTAAGGTTCAGTACATAAATGAGGGCTTTTCACATTGACCGGCCGATTGGTACAGTATATAACAAAGAAGGCAATGTACGTACTATGACAGAACTGCATGACCTCGCTTGGACGTTTGTGTGGCACAGTACAATAAATTACCCACTATTCTCTTTTATTTGTATCCTTGAAGGTTACTTTTCGTATGACTTTATCAGTTCTGTATGCAAGCAATAATGTGCACCATCAGAATAATTGATAAATAATATCGAGTAAAAGTACGTTTAGAAATTTCAGTGAACGTTTCCAAATGACCGTTTAACAACCATGGAAGTCACGTTCTGTAGGTAGTACAAATGCCAGACTTTTTAGGCAGCAAGTTATGACGAACTGAAGGGGTCATTCTCTGAGAAAACTAAGAATGCAAATTTCTTTTGTCATTTCCATTGGAAAATATCGATATCCTTTTAACAGGTGCAACTAGTCTCCCTACTTTCCATCACATTATTCTGTATGGCTGAAGACACAATCAGTGAAAAAATTTACCAAAATGCTATCTCCTCTCTCAATCTTGCACAATTTTCAAAATCATTTAAAATGAGAATTGAGAAGAACAATGTCCTTAAAAGTACGTTTTCAGAAATTTTACAACTAGTCTATGGATTTGTCTACACATGGGAGACCTGGTAGACTTCTCTGGGGAATCTCTGAGGATACAAATCATAATAAACTATAAGAACTCTACAGTACCGTGTGTGGCATGAAAGTTATTTTCACGGAATTTCACGGGCGAAGCGAGTGAAAATACAGCAAGAGCACACAACATGACGAGTGAAAATAGCTTTCTTACCACAACAACGTCCAAGCGAGGTCATGGCGTTCTTTTATTATTACATCTGTTCCAAACTTTCACGCGTTCGTTACTTGGTTGAATAAGTAAATTCTTGTGTTCGGCGGATGGATATTACGCAAGCGATAGAGTTATTCAGTCCTCAGCTGCTACACTAAAACAGCGCTACATCAGCCTCTCTCACACAAAGGACGCTATAACACGTTTTCAAGTGAAACCGTTCGTATTTTGTATTACTATAATCGGAATCCATGTGTACTCATCTAATACTCATCTAACACTGCCGGTCTGTACTGGCCACAGAATATCAATTGAGTGATGGTAGATGGCAGTGGTGAAGACACAGTTGGAGAACGCCAGCATCGAGCAGTCGTTGTGCGCCTGAAGGCTTTACGAGCGCTGTGAGTACTCAATTTGTCTGTGAGTCCAGTTGCCTTTGCCATGGATTTCATGATGTTATTTAATTTGTTGACACCTGTCGGTTGGTTCGTGAACCAAACGCCCTTATCTAGGTTGGTCTTGATATATTCAACTCCAAGTTGGAACGGAAAATCTTCAACATTCATGGACTGTGGGCGTTTTGATGCATATGCTTTACACCCGGCGACGGGACAGGTATCGGGTGTTAACGGAATACCGTAAACCTTCTGAGCAAAATGACGTGTGTTGCCTGGCTCGCCTTTTATTGTTTTCGTAAGCCATTCGTTACACAGTAGATACTCTCCGTTTTATCTCTGGATAAGGTATGTCTCCCCAATTTCATATGATGATGGTCATTACTCCCCCTGAGACCGAAAAACTTGGTATTATTCAGCCACACGTCGGAGTGTGTATATCCAGTTGACCTGCTTCCCTCATTGCTCTTACATGTGCGTCTGTCACAGCCTGGGACTTTTGGAGCCAGCTGTCTTTTCCAGCAGCTTCCGTTTTGTTTTTTCTTAGCAACGAGGGCTTCCCTACTCTTTCTGAACTGCTCACCTCTAATTATACTGACTCCGTGGTCGTTGTCGCGCGAGTAACGGTTGCTCGATTATGATAGCTTTAGATTAAGTCCGGTTTGTATTTCTGTCCATTTTTCTGGCGTACGCTTAGAAAAAAGGGCCGACAGTTGATCCAACTCAGGTGGTGGTATGTTGAGAACTTTGGGAGTTTCCCTTGTCATGGTGTGAAACTATTCCCTAAAAATTGCCATTTCATGTCTTCTTTTCATTTCCATGTTTGTTTTTTCTGCGCTCCAACCAGTACGTCAATGTCAGCTGTGTTGACATGGGCATGCCTTCCGAAGCTCACAGCCCCTAGCGGACCTGTGAACGACGCTTCCGTCGTGGAAGCCTTGGAAAATACTTGTTACACAAGATGTTTCCATCGTCAATCCGCAAAAAAAAATTCACTTTCAAAATGCTCAAAATAATTGCAAAATTGCCAGTCGTAATACCTGTCCTCCGTCGACTTTGTTTCAATATGCAGCAGACGTCAATTTTTACCAAAGTATACAGTAATCCGCCAAATTTGATAATCATTTGCATAATGAGCGTGAAAATGCCGGAAAATTATTAAATGGGCAAGTGACCAATTTGCATATTTATTTTCATGGCATATGACATTCTCCCTTCAATCTGTAAGTAGGATTTTAGCAGTTGGACAAGGAGTGTATTGTTAGCGATTCGTAATATTATGGCAAAACTAATAAAGTGTAGAAAGGAACTGTTTTATCAATATAATATGCAATTAATACTGCCAAATATTGAATTTTGAAAAGGAGCTATGTTTTTCATGTGTACGGATACTGATACAATATGACTGTAAGAATTAAGTGCGGATACATTGATACTGCACTGTGCTGTAGTCAAAGGACTGGATCTGTATAGTGCACCACTGATGCAATATTAGTTCTAGTTTGTGTAAATACTCTGTCTGTGTTTTCAAAAGCTCCGCTTTTGCTTTATAGTGATTAAATAAATTGACGCTTTATATTATTTATCTCCTGCCATTTGCATTTTTGCAGCTTCTGAAATTCGAGACACTTCGTCTATTTTTGATCATTCACTGGACAAAATGCTTTACATACGTTCAGTTTATTTACGTATATTGACGAATATGGAACATCAAATTAATTGTATTCGTAATCTTTATCTTTGTATATGGAACATGTCAATACGTTGACTTACGTAGTGCAAATCTTTGCAGATTAAGAGTACAAGAAATACATTCAAATTCCTTTCCACTACTGTGTTTTAAAATATACCAGGCTATCCACATTCTTCGCTGTGTTGAGCTTGAAAATTAAACATTTCAATTAACTAGAAAGCTGATTGAACACCAAAAAGACGACAAAATTTTACTTTCATATTGTAAAGTGATAGCATTAACAACACCTTTTGCTCTTTAAGATATAGAGGCAAGGCTTTACAACTAAAAAGCCATTTTGGAATCTTCCAGAAACTCGTTCAGAGTTACTCAATGTCTATTCATGAACACATTTATGTGTACTCTTTTTAGAATACTGTGTGCTTGACAAACGAAATATTCCGCTTGACCAGACCGGCCATAAAAATCACCAAAAGTAATTTGGAAGTGAAGGCTAGAAATATCTTTTTAGGAAGAAAAACACCCGACAAGATACATTTCACTGACAATTTTAATGGTTGGTTGGCAATTTTCGGTGTTTAAAAACAGCATGGCCTATCTATTGCGGCCTCAAGTTGATTTTTAATAACAAATGTGTCGTCGAAAAATCTTCCTCACACAAGACAGAGTAAACAACATAGAAATCCGATTACTATCAATTTTATAAACCACATAGCTGATTGATGGGCCAAAATTCTGTCAATTTCTGCTTATTTCTGCAATTGAAAGGTGAAGACAAGCTGCGTTTTCCTAAGTAGCGAGGTCAACGTTTGTCACCTGTTAGAACAAACTACAAAAATCTAAATGAAAATACTCGTCATAAACAAAATTAATTAGTTGTGTCAGAAACCCTGGCTATGACAACAAAATTGTCAGAGGAGCAAAGAAAATAACTGTGACTAAAAGTACTTTGCACAGCAAGATGTCGCCTAACGTCACCGATGGCGTACCTAAGCGAGCGTTCACATCCGCAACACGCTTCATATTTATGGTACAGCCATTAACACCTTTACACAATAGCGTAATTGCCGTGTTTCCAGACTCGTGTGTTGAGGGACTGCGATGGAACATGCGAGCAATCATTCAAACAACTGCAATTTCAGACGGTAGCTAAATAAGGCCACATGAGTATCTTTTTTTATTTCATACCTGTAATTATTTTACTTCTTACCTGTAATTTTTATTTCATACCTTTAATTTTTTATTTCATACCGGTGATTTTCATATCATACCTGTTATTTTATTTACATATCTGTAATTTTTAAATTTATAGGTGTAAACTTTTTTCCAATCCATATGTATATATATATATATATATATATCTGTGTGTGTGTGAGTGTGTTTGTGTGTGTGTGTGTGTGTATACCCTTCCGACTCAGATAAGCCATATGGCCGTATTTTATACTAAACTTTCGAAAACGTTTAGCAATATATTCCCTTGCGGAGAAATTGACACGATGTAAGATAATAAAACGATACTTAATAAATTGTACAATTTGATATCTGAAAAGACATGAAATTCTGGAAGTATGCGCCCTCTGAATTTTTTCATAATGTACATTATTATCCTTACCTTCGTTTACCTTCTCTCTACACAATGGATTTGGCAAGACACACGCACTAATTGCGATTAGTTCAGAGTGATTTTCCAGAACTCCTTTATACTTCAGCCTTTGATTATCATTATACTTCACAGCAAAGTCAATGATGTCACCACCTTTGTTTTCTTGCAATATATGAAATTCAGATGAGTCACTGGCTAGCTCAAGTAGGTGCTTACCATCAGCTGATAGAGCAAAAATCTGTGTATCAAACCACACGATAGTGCGAATACCATCGAGTTTATCAAGCACATACCATATACTTGATATAGAAAGACGCACAACGAGAATGTTGTCCGCATTTACTCCAAGAACTCTCTGCCCATACCACGTCGCACTCATAACACAACAGCTGCCCGGAATCGATGTCCATCCATATGTATACATAGAATCCTTTACCTGAAGTCCGTATGATGGGCTCACTCCAAGCAACATATCATTACCAGCGTCAACATCTATGGTTGCAAAAGTGCCCTCAAAGGGACCGATATATATTTTTTCACCACTGTCAAAAAGAATCAGCTGCCTGTCAGTAGTCACAAAAATAAAATCTGCGTTCTTGGGAGTGATTGTAGAACTTGAACGTGACAATCGACCGTGAAATCGCTTTGCTTGCAAGAAACCGTCAGAATAAATACCTGCAAGGTAAAAGTAAGTAAATATTATATAAGTAAACTTGAGATGTACAGATAGCTCCCAGTGTTGTTCGTAGCGTGGTTTGGTAATAGCGGACATTTGCACACGTCAACTGATCTTGTTGTAAATTTTCTGTTTATTCTGTTGGTAATTTTGACACAACGTTTCGTCCTAAAAGTATGACTTCATCAGGTTGAAGATGTCTACAAGGGAGAATAAAGAAAAAAACAGAACAATGTAAGGCTAGTGTTGATCGTCATTAAATGATGAATGTACTTTATAGGCTGAGTGAATTATTCACAAAAAGTCACAAAAGATATAGGGTCTGACAATTCTTACCGTTTATGTGTGCCGCGGATGGAAAGTGGCGATTTAAAATTGGCGGTAATGTTTTTTTATAATGCCTGTCCGAGGGCACAGTGAGCAATTGTTATTTAAATTATTTGTCGAGCAAAATTAGCTAAAAATGTTGAGGCCGTTTGGTGACAATGTACCAAGTTTTGAAATCCAGATGGATTCTATTTTCTTGCGTAGCTTGTCATCTTGTTTATTTATTTTGATGATCCCTATTATTGAAACGTCGTTAATGGTGTGATGATTTTCGTTGAAATGAATCGCGATGGGAGTGTTAGTTTTGAGTCTCATTGTCGATAGATGATTATTGAACCTGAGGCGAACCTGAGGCGAAATTCTGTTTTAGTTTCTCCTATATACTGTTTTTGCATATGTTGCATGTGATTAGATAAACTAGATTTTTTATTTGCAAGTAATGTTATGTTTGATGGTGTAAACAGCGTTTATTACGTTACTTTGAAATTGTGTGGCGTTAGTGGAGTCCTTGTAGATGTTGCAACCCCTGTTTGAACCGCATTTGTACAAACATGCTGGGAAGTTTTTACAGTTGTATGTAGCTATGGACCAAGAGGTCTCATAGACTATGACTTAGTCAATAAGCTATTATTGGTGAATTTGGAATGGAATTTTTGCAGCGAGTTGATTTGTGTAAGATGGCGAGGAGGGAATTGACAATTTGTTTGAGGTTGGGGTGGTGTGGGTTAAAAGTTGTTACTAATGGATAGTAACTGTTGTTTGGCGCGATGTATTTGGTCATTATATATATATATATATATATATATATATATATATATATATATATATATATATATCTGTCCTAAAGGGATATTACAGTCGCCGATGAGAGAAGCAGACCATTATATATCATAACACAAATAACGTCAAGTACCAAGTTATGATTTCTTTTACATAACTTTCATGCATTTGGAAATTTTCAGACAGATTTACAAGTATTCATAGCTCTACACTCTCATTTATATGGTTTTTGACGTCTACAAGGCAAAGCTATCAACGGGAACGAAAAAGCATGAGAAAATTATGACAACAGTACCAAACCATCAAAGTTTATTTTGTGTCTCAAGAACAAGGACCAAGATTTTCATAGGGCAAAATGCTTGATATACAGAAATATATACACACATACTGATTCTGTACATATGTACGTTATGTATATACGTACGTATATTAATAAAATGCATATTATGTATAGTGTACACTTGGTGTCCAAAGATCTGCATTACATGTACTCTTGATCTGCATAGATATACGCTACGCATATCAACGTGTCGAAATGTTCCATAAAAAAAGGTTTACGTTACCTATACAATTAATATTGTGTTCCGTATTCGTCAATATGCGAAATTATTATTCACCTACTGCCTAACCTATGGGAGTTTGACCGTCCAATAACTTTCCGTATTTTGTATAGTACGCGGAGTCCCGAATACGGGAGACGCACGACGCGCCTGTTTGACCTTTGACCTAGCGATTATTGGATGTAAACAAACTATTTTACGGTGAGTTATAGACATAATAACAACTTCCACCAAAATGTATTCGTAGCATGAGGTTTAAAACACGCTAAACACAAAACTGAGTCTAAATGCAATTGATTTTTATTTTAAAATACTAATTAAATTGAAAACATTCAGCGAAGTTTGCTTGTACTGCACTAAAAATTAATTGGCTTCGTGCCAACGCAAGGGACTTGTACTACGGAGCAGTAGATCGCGCGCGTTCCACTCATATCGCGCGTGCCACATTCCTCAAAATTTACGATAGAATTAGTTTATACGGACGATTAATGGAAGGAGGTGTATAATAATAGGGTTATACACAAAATACGGCCCTGTATGGACTCGGGCTCAGTGAGTGACGTATTGGACTCGCCTTCGGCTCGTCCAATACGTCACTCGCAGAGCCCTCGTCCATACAGGGCCGTAATTTGTGAATAACCCTATAATATACTGAAGGTATGTTAACCATTTTGTCCAATGTATGTGTCATGGTCAATTCTTGCATAAGCATCGAGTAACTGTTAGAAGCATAAG
>LD358990.1:0-11650 GCA_001465055.1 Ptychodera flava | reverse complement strand
TAACTAGCACTTTGTAACCAAAATGATTGGTGTAAATGCATCCCACGTGATAAAATCAGTGGGCCCGGGTCGATCCGGGTGAGTCTTCCTTGCAGGTTCCACCCTGGCAAAAGCCAGTGTCATTGCAATGGTGCATGACGTGCCTTTCCTCTTGTTTTCTAGCTGTGCAATAGGTACATTCATGACCAGTTGAACTCAGTTCTTATTTAGTAACAGATTGTAGTGCGGAGCGTTTATATGGGAATTCCTTGATAATGTGAATTTATATGGGCATTCCTTTATAATGTGAATTCCAAAGGAAACACTACAAAAATTGACACACTTTTTGACAGCTGGATAAATGCATAGAACTTTAATTTAAAAATGGGACAAGAGGCTATGATGATTTAGTCGACATTCACCTCAAATTATTAATCACATGGTAGATCCGGTCACCCGCCGGCACAAGGTATAAAAAGGGGACACCAACAGTTTTTGCCACTTTCCATAATGAATTCACCGTGCGACTCACTTTGCGAAGCTCTCTGCCTAGAATATAGCCGATGGCTACTTGCCCGAAAATAAATCACAATTGACGTGAACATCAAGGTTCATTTCGAAGGTTGGTTATCGAAGCATGATGACCGGGTTCCTAAACCTTCCTTAAGATATAAACAAGAGTGTTACATCGTATCGCAAATAAACTGTATCTAACGAGAGTTGTACCTTTTCCGAAGTTTAAAAACACACACACACACACACTCACACACACACACACACACACACACACACACACACATATATATATATATATATATATATATATATATATATATATATATTTATATAAGAAGCCTGGGTTGACACACACTACTACACCGAACCTAACAACCAGGTGTGGTAGTGTGTGTCAACCCAAGTTTCTTCTATCTTCACCCCACTCCATGTTCCACTGGGATCACCTGAATTCTTACAGTTTCTTTTATATATATATATATATATATATATATATATATATATATATATATATATATATATATATGCTTAAACATTACATGCTTAAACATACGAGTTTGAAAAGAGAGCACTTCCATATGGAGGCGGCGATTTTGAATTCTTTTACACGTATTGCGTGAAATTAAAGATATCATCTACCACAAATCCTACTCGACATTGTGTATTTCCGACAAAAGATTCTCTCTGTTCCAAAGAAAGTGTGAAATTTGGTTCAAAATGACTATTTTCGATCACTTTTGAAGGCCCGGTTCGGTCATCACTAGGCGCCGCCATTTTGAAAAAAGCTTACTCTCGCGAGACTGAACGGTCAATTCACGCGAGAATTAAAAATCTTGTGCTGAGCTGAGAGCTACCGACGGGAATATCAAGTATGTGTTTTACATTAGACTGTATCTGTTCCCGCCCCTGTTTAATATAATAAACTGATCGGAATCATATAATTGACACGTTTTAAATGATTTTCGTTAGTGAACTTGGCATTTGCGAGTTGAATTGCTTTAAATATTATTCTAGAAAACAATTGACAACAATTCAACGTCAATGGCCAAGATATGCATCATGCATCAGACACAGAATTTAGCATGCTATTGCCTGAAAACATCAATAACGATATACCCTAGGCTGCGCTCGCTCACAGGTCAGACCTGTTACATATTATTTAAGTTCGGAAATCTTCAAGGTGTAAAACACTGCTCAATACCTGTTTACGGTTAACATCGATAACAAGTAGAAAACAGGGCTTAGGCGTCTCTCAGAGTTTCACGCTACATGTCTTAATCGTAGCGATCACCAGACAAATTGTTCAACTTATCTTATTTTCGAATGTTCCTGTCGATCCACGCGTGGTTCTGCGTGTTCTTGTCTCTGCTATGCGTACATCCACATAGTGCGCTGGGTGGTTCCATTCCTTGATGAGGGGGCGTGATAGTTGGACAGGAGGTATGTGTTCTCATGGCGACACTTCGAGATGAGCTCCGGTGACTTGTTTAGTAGGTTAGGCTTCACAGCATTTGTGATGAACAGTTTCTCTGTCAGGCAAAAGTTGTACAACCACCTTCACTCGTTCACCCACGAAAAGTGCAAAAACAATACAGAACTTTCCAAACACATATGGAATCTGAAGAACCAAAATATGCAACAATCAACCAGTTAGTGTGTTTTCTGCCATTCTTCTGCTCACTCCAGTGCAACAAAGAGATGCAACCTTTGCCTGAAAGATAATATGTTAGCAATCACTTCTGTATTGTCATTGTAATGAGTGTCTAGCGATGGTTTTTTCTTATTTTTTTAAGTTGACATGTAAGTTCATTAGGCTTGGAGGTTGCCTTACATTGTTACTTTGTTTGAAAGAATATACAATTATTTTGACTTCAGTCACTTCATAAATTAGATCCTAACTACCTACCTACCTACCTACCTACCTGACGAACTGCCTAGCAAACTGACTGACTGACTGACTGACTAATAACTAACTATGAACTGAGAGGGATTTAATATTTTCAGGTTCGCATGGTATTGTCTCCATGCAAATGCGTGTAAACATTTGTTTTCGAAGACATAAATCCTTCTTTTGGGTTATTGTTAAAGGAATAGTCCAACCAAAATATACTTTATACAGGTTTATATTTATGTCATAAAAGCATTTATCATTACTTTTTGCACAGAAACAGCGATTTGTTGAAGTTATCTATGAAAATAAATATCAAAATCAGGCAATATGGAGACCTTTTTAGCCGACTGTGCGCGGCCATATTGTCTTCTTCCTCGCAAAGCATGCCTGGGGAAATGCCCGGATGATGACGTAACGTTTTCATGATTTGGTGCATTGGCTAGCTAGGGGGCTGATCTAGGGAGTCTCATAACAGCTTATGCCTGCCCTTTAAGTATTACGGATGCACCAATTATCGTGGGCAATATTTCGATAAGGCATTCTGAATGATTCGAAACTCGAAGTGAAAATACCACCTTTAAAAATTGTTGCTGGTAAAGACTGCCGCTGACAAAATTTTTCAAAATCATAAGTGCAGTGCATGTTTTTAAGCATGCTAATGCCGTTTCCAAGAGGAGGACTTCGCAGGCAGTTTATCGATCCACGATCAAATTTGGATTTGGAAAAGACTTCACGATGATGATGTACCACAAAATTACACTGGAAAGCAAATGCATTGGTGAAAAAGAGGACATACAAGGGCGATTGTGGGAGAGACTCTCCATAAAAGAAAAGAGGTTCATGGTTTAAATATTTATGATTTTTCTGAACCGCCGGAGAGTTTTCTTGTGATCATCTTTCTGTAACTTTGGTGTTAAATTTTTGCCGACACTATTCTCCAAGATCGGCCGCGAGGTCGTGGCTTGGAGTTTTATTTTTTCGGTCGTTTTTCTCCACGACATGTCGCCCGGAAGTTGCTGTAAAGTGTTTCATTTCTCCCAAACGTTTTCCCAATGACTGGTCGTAAGGTCGTGGCTTTCAGAATTTGACCAATCTCAATTATTTTTTTCCAAGACTTCACCAAGTTGACAGCAGAAACGGCAACTTCGGATTCGTGATCTCTTCCTAACTCCATGGCGGTTTCTAATTACTGGCAACTTACGTTTAGCTTCAATTTGAGTTGTTAGAACAGGACAAATTTAGTGTGTTTTATGACTGTACGTTGAAAGGATAAATTGATATTTCATTTAGTACTCCTAGAACATGAAAGCGTGTTTGAAGTTTAATTTAGTGTCCCGGAGAATATGAAAGTCTGTATGTATAACTGTTGTTTGTTAGATAGGGGACACACCATTTACAGTCGGACAGCTGAGCCGTTTCCGGTCGTTCGCTTTGTCTGTCCTCCCTCCCCCATGGGGAACGGTGCTTTGAATCTTCTTCTCATTCGTTCATTCTTTTTCTATATGTAACTGACAAACAAGCACTTTGAATTGGCAATTTTCGATAACCATTCTTTGTTATAAACAAGTTAACCGTATTTTAAAACCAGTGTTGCAATGGCTAAACATGCGGAGCAATTAATGTCGTCATACAGTTCCGTTTGGGAGTTTGAAATCCAATATCATGTTTTTCAAGTGATAACAACTAGCTTGCAATGCTGATCAAAATTTTTTGCCCCAAAATACAACCCTTTGGGTAAGTTAGAGTTCGTTTCGTTACCGAGCGATAACGAAGATGTGTTCAGCCACGGTGGATGGACCGTGGTTCAGCTCCAAACATGGCCTACAGTAACGATGTAACTTATATGGAGCTACCAAAAGAGCAATGCTTATACAGTTTCCTTCGGTAACTGGTGGAGCCACATGCTCTTCTTTTACTTCTGAAATATCGATGTTTCCGTCTATTTCTCGGAAACACCATGTTCGAAATCCTGGAGTTCAGTATCACTGAATTCCGGTTCAAAGTTATAAGGTTAGAAGTAAAGTGTATTCATGGGGCAGTAGCTCAATACAAACGTATGGTAGATCAGACCCCCTAGCGATACCCCCTAACTTCCACAACCAAACACGAGCACTTTACGTCATTAAAAGTTAAGCCTCTCTGAGCAATTCCGATATGTGGCGATTCCATATTGCGAAAATGGCGTCATACACATCAGTTAATAAAACATTAATTTCTAGGAGAATAAGCAGCACATTTTTCATCATAAATGTTACATAACTAATCTTCTTCAACTTTTAAAGGCAGGTTGATATGTGGGTGGACTATCCCTTTCATGATCCTATACCAGAGTGATCCCATTTTCCTGCGCAACTACGGCAGCAGTCTCATACATCTACATATCGTGGAATATAATATTCTCATTTGAACACACTCTTGGCCATCTTTTATGAGAGATTCACGCTTAATTATTTGTTCGCCTGGATAAAAGTACTATGTATGATTATAACATGAGTGGTCTCGTACAAAAAAGCTAGTTTGCAATCAATAATATGGAACATAAGCGAACAGATGGAAAGATTGCTAGTCGTCTCCTCCGGGACCAAGAGACAGTAATCTTTTCAAATGGACAGCTAAGGGCTATTGTAAATACAAATGTAATCCGTAACATTGTGTACAGACGTTCAGTGTCTTCTGAAAGACGTCAAAATATGTAGTTTGACCTTCACAAGACTACATTTAGTAGTATGTATCATGAACTTCGACACATCCCGATTCCCAAACGTATGTGTTGGCAAGATTATCGATTACAAACGATTTGGAGGTCTACTTATTATAAAGTGCAGTTTACGTTATGGATTTCGGTCCATTTTACATTATGTTTCAAATTACTGAGAATAGCAAAGAAGCTGTCGCCTTACTGCGAATTCTTAATATCACAAAAGTTCAATCAGCTTTCCTCTTGGGACAAATGTATAAATGGTAATCAAAGCAACTCTTTCGTAGCCCAACCTGTTGGAATAAGAAAACTTTCCAAACACCATTCTGTCGCTCCAGAGTGAGTGCTAACCTCTGTACTTTATTAAAAGTTCATACCATGGATGATTAGAAAAGAAAAGCATTCAAAGTAACAGATTTCTTGGGTAAAAAGGGAGGGTGCTCGAGGTACTGCCAGGTATTCACCGTAACACGACACTGCTCATTAGATACTGTTTCTCGATTGGCTTTTATTTGTGTGAATGATCAACTCACTCAGATGCCAAGAGATTTGTTTTGTCGTCTGAATCTGCTCTGTAGGCTCCAGTCACTCAACTGACAGAAGAAAGAAAAACGTGTAACTAACATCAAACACTGTGACTGCATACTGACACCAATTTGTAAAGCGTTTGACATTTCCGTCGAATAGGAATCTGACAGAAGACTTCTACGAAATTGGAACTCCGTACCAGAGACGAATAGTTTACGGAAAGTAAGTTAGTCTCAATTTATGCGATTCAGTTAATCTTAAAGTTATAACATTCTTCACAGAAATCTGATTCACATCAAATATTCCATGGTAGATGTTATATGGCTACTTTGTTTCTCAATGGATTAGGAAAATTAACCTTTGCTATAACTCGTGACAATAATTTTTGGTTTAAAGAATTACAGTAAATCTGTTACTTTCGTCAAATGGGTCATTTTGAGTCACCCTTGATGGGTATGGCACCCTAGCAGGGCATGCCTATGCCGTACACCTGTATCACCACTAAGCCGAGGTACACGTAAACCGGTCCCTAGGGCTAGTGTTACGATCGTCTTCTCTTCGTTTTTTTTGGACCAAATAGATTATTTACTTAACTTGAATTATATATTTAGACTAATGAATCTGTATTAGTGCCATACTGCGAAGCTCTCTATAATATAGTTTTTTTTGACTCCAAGGAAAATACCACTTCTGACTCTGCTAACATATTTCGTCACTTTGATGTTACTACTAATGTGATTTTTAATTTCCAAATTATTTCAGCTTAAAAAAGGGACCTGCTCATGAGGTACTCTGTTTAAACGGGTAAATACGGAATTATCAAGACTGATCTTTAAAAATACTCATTCGATTTTGCTTCGTTTGATTACTAAATGTAAATTATTTTGACATCAGAGAGCACATAGACTTTATAGAGATAAACTCACCGTAAAATTCTCGTAATGGGGTGATTTTCTTTACAGACCCCATCGGTTGAACATTAATTAACGAGTACGACTTTATAACCTTCCTAAATGCGAATTTTAAATTCTTTTAGAAAGATTTTTTCAAATTTTAAAGAACGACTTTCCAACTGTGCTTAACCTTATCTTAGACGACTAAAAACAGATATAAACTAGACTTAACACCCGTCGTACAAAAAGGCACATTCAAATTCTGATTGGATTGTCAATTCTTTAATCACCTTGATGGCATAGCAAATATTATTTTCGGGATTATTTTATCAAAAAAATAAAATATTTGACAAGTTGTCTTTGGGGTGAATGTATGAGGATGACGGTCATTTGAATACAATTAGGGCTTTGGAAACACTAAATTGGGTCAGGACACACTTTGAATGACCCTGATTTACTTACTGTTAATCTGCAAAGAACTTTATTTTGGCCAAGGCAAAGTGGCAATCCGATATTAGTACTTGTCAGTAATCAAGAAAATACAGTCAAGCACATATTTTTATTTAAATATGAATATTGTTCATACGTTTTGAACAATATTACATTTGATACTATCATGTACTGATGCTTACTCATGACATTTCAAGAGTATCGTTAACTTTGAATAAATTTAAAGATGGTAAGCAAATATGGTGTAATACTAGACAATTTTTTTAAATTCTAAAGAAATTGTGCCGATCCAGTTATCCCAATATAGTTCCAATCATGTTATACATGTAAGCCTTTTCGATTGTGAGTGCTTAATGTACGCCGACGATACACATGTTGAAGACTAGGAAATTGTGCCAATCCAGTTATCCCAATATAGTTCCAATCATGTTATACATGTAAGCCATTTCAATTGTGAGTGCTTAATGTACGCCGACGATACACAAGTTGAAGACTAGGAACACGTGATTAGGTTTAACAGTGAATGAGCCAATAGATACTAAAATGTAACAGTTCTAGTCCAATCTTTTTACTTAGAAAGAAATATTGGGAAGGTTTAACCTGTTTTTAGCTCACGTGTGTTAACACGTGGGCTAATGTCATAGCGATGTCTGTCTGTCTATCCGTATGTGTGTGTATGTTAGTGTGTGTGTGTCTATCTGTCTGTCTGTTTACACGATAACTCAAAAACGCCTAAACGGATTCAAGCCAGATTTTGGTAGACAGGTATCATATGCTACTTTCAAGATCTGATTAGATTTTGGTTAGTGTGGCTTGCATATTAATGAAGTTATGCAATTATCTTTGAATGGTTTCCCTACGGAGACGGTAATGACAGTGTAGACATATATCAAGAAATACTGCACAAAATTTCATGAAACTTTTCACAGAACACAATCTCAGAACATTATCATGATACTGTGAGTGTCATGTCAATTATCTTCTCGTTTGCATATTTCATGAACTTTTGTTATTAGTGAGATAACTCTGAAATTCCTGCACCAAACTAGATGATACTTGTAACAAATATTGATCTGATATATCTCTAATTATAATTAGAGGCATAGGGCAGTGTCAAGTTAATAAATAGCTCATTTGCATATTTTATGACGTTTTGTAATTAGTGATATAACTCCAAAATAACTGCGCCAAATGTGATGAAATCTGCTGTAGATACTGATCCGACTGATATTTTAGTGTGGTGTATGGAATTTAGTAGTGTGAAGTTAATTAAGGGTTCATTTGCATATTTAATGAACTATGTAATTAGGTATATAACTCTAAAATTACGGCATCCAAGTCAGTGAAATTGGGTACAGATGTTGTTCTGATAAATATCTAATTGTACTGAGAAGCATTTGGCAATGTCAAGTTAACAAATAGGTCATTTGCATATTTTATGAAGTTTTGTAATTAGTGATATAACTCCAAAATAACTGCACCAAATGTGATGAAATCAGCTGCAGATTCTGATCCGACAGATATCTAATTGTGGTGTAGAGAATTTAGTTGTGTGAAGTTAATTAAGGGTTCATTTGCATATTTAATGAACTTTGTAATTAGTGATATTACTCCAAAATTACAGCATTAAATTTGATGAAACTTGCTACAGATGTTGATCTGATAAATATCCAATTGTACTGAAAAGCATTGAGCAGTGTCAAGTTAATAATTAGCTCATTAGCATGTTTCATGAAGTCTTATAATTAGTCATATAACTTCGAAATAGCTGCAGCAAATGTGATGAAAACTGCTGCACATACCGATACGACAGATATCTAACTGAATTGTAAAGCATTTAATAGTGTAAAGTTAATTAAGGGTTCATTTGCATATTTAATATACTTTGTAGTTAGGTATATAACTCTGAAATTTCGGCACCAAAATTTGGTGAAATGTGCTGCACGTATTGATTTGATAAATATTTAATTGTGCTATCAATCATTGAACAGTGTCAAGTTAATTAAGGGTTGATTTGCATATTTAATGAACTTGGTAATTAGTGACATTACTATAAAATTACTGCATTAAATTAAATAAATCGTGCTACAAATGTTGATCTGATGGATATCTAATTGTCCCATAAAGCATTGAGCAGTATCAAGTTAATTAACAGCTCATTTGCATATTAAATAAAGTTTTGTAATTAGTGATTAAACTCTGAGAGTACTGCGCGAAGTTAAAAAAAAACCTGCTACATATAGTGATAACATATACCTCATTGTTCTGTGAAGTGTACTACTATTAATGAACCTGTTGTAAAAAACGTGAGCATATTCAGTCCATATCTGGTTTTACTAATACCTTATGCATATCAGAAAGACCAGTATCTAAACTTCGTAAAATTATAAGGTATATAGCATTTCAAGCCAGTTTACTTCATCAGGGAAAGAATGTTGTACCCATTCCCTAGCTTTTGCGCACCCTATACCATACATGCAATTCAAAATTGACTCCAGAGAAGTAGTGTATTGTTAAAAATCATATGTTAACACTTATTCTCTTGTTTAATATGAAGAAATCAATAATGTAAACACAAAACGCTGTCGAAATTTTGTTTCGTAAAAGGTAAATCACAATTGATACATGATACTTCGGGCAAACAATTTCAAATTTGTCAAAAAATCATTTTAAATTCGTTCTATACTTAGTACACAAATTTATTTTGCTAAAGTTGGTAATTCTCATAAAGCAGAGTATCTGAGCTTTCCAAAAAAGTAAGGTGTATTTTACTTCAAGCTAGTTTACTTAATGTAGGTGAGGTTATGGTACCCACTTCCCCTACACATTTTTCGCCATTTTTCGAGGCACATGCAAATCAAAAACCAGCCCAGATATGTAGTGCATCCAAAAATACCCAACGTTAACATTTTTATTGTTTAGCGGGTCCTACAGAACAAAAAATACTCATGTAGTAGGGATGTTTGGGGGTGTACGGTTGACCCCTCTAGCCTACGGACTACATAATTTGAAATTGTACTATATACCATTACTCTCAAGGCATTTTCTTGAGCGAAATCGTTGATTATCGAATCCGAACAATTATTGCAGAACCAGTGTAAGATTGAAAGCACACACATTTAAACCAGCATGTCCACAGTCTTCAAGAAATATAATGACGGCGAACACAAAATCTGGAACTGCGTAGCTTACTGTTTGATATTCAAACTATTGTCTTTTGTTCGGAGAAGTTCGTGAAAACATTCTGCGCACATTTTGTTAACAAATGTAGGTTTACAGGCAGTACACCTTGTGCACAAGTGGGGAAGTAGGCAATCACTAAATAGAGTAACGTTTATATAAATTTCTTGTATTACCAGCCAACCAAATGAGCTTCGCCATGGACTTAACCAAAGTTCCAGTGCTTGTGTGTTTGATCGTTGGTACTCTCAATGTAAGAGCAGCAGACAATATGCAGTCAGGAAGTCAAGGCAACAGAAATGGTAATGTCCGACAATTTCCTAATGTTAATGTAAATACGTAAACAACTTTCTCAATCGCAAGTACTTAAAATGAGACTGGGTGATGTCTCATTTCCCTATTTAAAATCCTTAGTTGACAGTATCTTCACTGTCGCATGTCTATTACTTTGCTCTGTGTGAACTTTTTGTTTTGCCAAAAGCAGGTCAACGAAGTTTAGGAAAAAATAATATTCTACTATCACAAATTTTCAAATGGTGTTGTTTTTCGAAAAATTGTCTTTCTTTTGGTGGCCACATTTGAAACTAATCTACGGAAATTTTTAAAGCATACATAAATAGCAGTGATTATTGGTAGCTTTCCTGATGGAAAAAGATTACATTGCCTGCTTATGATTCTAACAGTCACTCGATGCTCTTACAAGAATTGACCATGACACATCAAAATCGTGGTCCTTGTTCTTAAGATACAAAATAAATTTGATGGTTCAGTATGGTTTTTATAATTTTCTTATGCTCTCATTACGGAACGATTACATTTTATAAGCAAAGCATGTCTTCTCGGTGATATCAGGGAGGCCGATGTATGCCTACTCCTGTCGACATTTTGGCCTTGTAAGCAAGTAAAGTGTTATTTAAAAGTTAAGGTCATGTTTTGATATGACCACAGTGAGGAGAAAATGTATGTAAACTTAATACTTTCACCGCGGGAGGGCGCATTCTGCGCCAACGGCCAGACTTCAGTATGACATTAAACTGGTCCTATAATTATTTTCATTCAAGGTAATACATTACCAGGTCCATGGGACATTTGAGATTTACAAATTTAAGTAGGACCATCCGGAACCACTGATAGTTTGTGGTGGTACCAGGTGTCCGGAATGGGTAAGCGTACCCTGCTAGCACGCTACACCCGTCAGGATTGGTCCCAAGGAGGCGCGTAAACGCAAGAGGCACGTAAACGCGCCAAGAATGTACGCGTTTATATGCGTTCGATATACGTTGACTTTGTTTGATCTACATCATGTTTGTTGACTATTTCCTCAAGCCTAGCGTAGCGTACGAGGTAGAGGTCACACCTAAATGAGCATGCGCGCCAAATTGGTAAACAAATGCCGCCATACTTGGCCATTTCTCCGCCGTGATTTGTAAGGATCGTGTGATTGGTTGTTGTTTTTAAGTCAGAGGGTATTTAAAAATGGCGATGCAGGCAGTTTAACACCGACTAAGCCATTAA